>JADDOH010023072.1:0-46660 GCA_016648135.1 Agrypnia vestita | reverse complement strand
ATCCTCTATGTACAGATCCACAAATTCATTTAACATAAACTGTCATCAAATTGACATTTTTAACTCAACGATAAGGGACATAAAACAAACAATATTTACACAACCGCACCCAAACTAATTCATACAATTTATCTTCCCTTCTACTCCCGTCCCACTTTCCCCTCCACCCGTGGTTAAAATAATTTTAGAATTTATATTACTACATCACACTATTGTTTCAATAAATTACTATATTCAGTGGAAAATTTGTAATTGGTATAATTTAATATCCATTATTTTATATTTGTTAATATATAGGTCTGCTGTTAATTTTACCTAAAATAAATAAATAAATAAATTAGACTATTTTGCAATTATTACTCGTCTATTAACTCTATGTTATCGCTGGGTAACTCTTTCGAGAAATATCGCACGATATACTTACTTAAGTATTTCGCTTAATTGATCTGCGCGTCATTGGTGGTGAGGCGGTTAGGTTATGGTTTAAATGGTGCGCTTTGAGCGTCCAACTATACGGAAACTTCCAAGGGGCAAGCAAGATGTCCAATACGTAGCGAAAGGCCCGTAACTGAGAAAACATGCAAGACACTTACCTCCTGGTTCTTCCGATTTATTGAACTGCGACCTGATGAACTCTGATGAGTGGACTGTAGATGCGGGTGGCCGTCTTCACCAATAATGTAAACAAATCCACTGCGAAGAACGGATTTGAAAAGGCGGTTTTAAGATCGAACGACAAATTGAGGTTATTGCGGAACGTGCGTAAAAAATGTAACACGGCGGCGATGGCGAACGAGTATGTACTCACAGCGGCGGTCCAATATGTACTACTGCCGGCCCTGCTGGGTCTCGCGTCATTGGCGGAGACAGGTAACGCGGCTTGCCTAATTTCTCAATGAAAGGCGTTCGCTATACATTCCAAATATAGATATGGCCCGACCATGCTCCCCGCCTTGGAAGCTCACAGAGCTTACAAAATTAATAAAAAATCATCCGAACGCATGATGCAACTTCCTTATCGCAATAACGACTAAATTATGATATAGAAAAAGAGAGACAGCGTAATATCAGTCCCGATATATAATATATGAGTAAATTAAAAATGTGTCAATCTGACATATTCAGCGGTGAATTATGAAACGCAAATAAGAAGAGCACGTAAATGCTGCGATATAAGTAATTAATACATCGAACAATAACAAAGAGGCGTGAATGAAAATAAAATAAAATAATATATAACTAAGAGCTATTGTACACTAAGAGGCGTGAAAAAAAATAAATAAAAATAATATATAACTAAGAGCTATTTATTGGGTCGGGAGAGGATAAAGTTTCACCACTGGTCGCTTGAAAAAACCGGATTCAGTTTTCACTAGAGCAACTCTCACTACACTATCTGAACCTGGATATATTTGAGAGATTCCTCCTAAAGGCCAGCTAAGCGGTGGTGCGTTATCCTGACCCACTAGCACGACTTTACCGACGGTGACGGGATTATCTGGAGTACACCATTTTTGTCGGACTTGTAGAGTGTGTAAATACTCTAGATGCCATTTTTTCCAATATGACCTAACTAAGTTATCTAGTAGTTGTTTGCGTGTACAAAGACTCCGCGTATCGTCAGCAATGTCCGATACCGGAAGATACTGGAGTGGTGATGACATTAAAAAATGTGCTGGTGTCAGTGCCTCAGGATACGGATCCTCAGAAATAACACAAAGTGGCCGGGAATTGAGCAACGCTTCGATCTGTGTAAGAACTGTGAAGAGTTCCTCGTAAGTCAACAATTGACTTCCGATTACGCGGTATAGATGTGTTTTAAAACATTTTATATTGCTTTCCCAGATCCCTCCAAAGTGCGGTCTATGCGGTGGAATTAATTTCCAACAAATGCGTCGTTTAATAAGCTCATCCTTTATAGCGTTTTGATAGTCCGAGGACAAGATTAATTTATAAAATTCATCTAACTGGGCCTTGGCACCTATGAAGTTCGAGCCGTTGTCGGAATACAGACAAGATACGGGTCCTCGACGTGCTATAAAACGTTTGAATGCAGCTAGGAAGATGTCCGAGGATAAATCTGATGCTAGTTCGATATGAACAGCTTTCGTTGTCAAGCAGACAAAAATACAGATGTAGGCCTTTTGCGACCTTTGTCCACGCTTGAGTTGGAGTGTTATATTTAGCGGACCAGCATAATCTACCCCTGTGTGTGTAAAAGCCTTTGCTTCCTGAATTCGGTAGGCTGGCAAATTAGCCATTTTAGGCGTGGGATGTAGAGGAGAAACGCGAAAGCATTTATTACATTTTCTCACTCTCCATCTAATAACGCTTCTTCCTGAAAGAATCCAAAAGCGTTGACGAAGGATTGATGAAAGTAATCCTGGCCCAGTGTGAAGATGCAATTGGTGATGGTGATCTATTATAAGGGCGACTACGTGGTCATGTTGTGGGAGCAGAGCAGGATGTTTTGCCTCGAAAGGAAGACCTGAATTGGATAATCTTCCTTCAATCCGCAAAATACCATCCTCATCTATGAAAGGACTAAGACGTTTTAACCTTTTAGAATAGCCTTTTCCTCCTTTTAGATCCGCCATTTCCTTAGCAAAATGAACATTTTGAACGGCACGAATAGCCGTGTTTTCAGCAGCACGTAAGTCAGCGACTCCAATTGCTGGGGAACGAGGTAATCTTTTCATAAAACGGAGGCAGTATACGATGATGCGCAGAAGTTTATCCCAACGAGAGATATTTTGAGCTAATTCGTAAAAACTACAAGGTAAAATCTTAGCGGTAATCAAAGTTGTGGATTTAAATTCCGGGAGTACCTCATATTTTGTAGGTAAGAATGGTTGGATAGGCCAACTTGAAATGACAGAACGTAGCCATGCGGGCCCGGTCCACCACAAGTCATGGGTTACCAATTGAGATGGTAACATGCCCCTAGATAGACAATCACTAGGATTCTCAATGCCTGCGATATGATAGAAATCTTGGGGTTGTACATTTTCATGGCATTGAGCTACGCGGTTGCTCACAAATACGGACCATCTATGCGGGGAAGAGTGGATCCATGACAAGGAAATTGTAGCGTCCGAGAATGCATATGTTCCTGCGATGGTGATGCGTGAACTATAAATATCCCGAACAGTCTTTATTAACTTCGACATCAAAAGGGCAGCGCATAACTCCAAACGAGCGAGTGAAATTATCTTTGTTGGTGAAACCTTAGACTTGGAACACAATAACCTGACAGATACGTTCCCGGTTAAATCTGTGGAGTGCAAGTAAATGACACAACCATAACCTTTCATACTCGCATCGCAGAAGGCGACGATGCAAACTGTACTGTCCTTTAGAACACCAATATGGCGCGGAATTCTCAAAGTCGAGAGCAAGTGAAATTCACTCGTAAGTGCAGTGAAGCGTTGAATGATGCTCTCAGGAGGTACATCATCCCAACCAATATCGCACAACCAGAGCTCCTTAATGAGCAATTGGCATACAGGATTACTGGGGCCACGATGCCTAGAACATCAAACAAACGAGCCACTAATGAAAGTATGCTTCGCTTTGTACATGTCTCTTGGACCTGCAGAGTTGTTAAGAAGAAATTGTCCTCAGCGGGTTCCCAAGATAAACCGAGAACTTTAGTACTGTTGTTCTCATTTGTGAAATCCACTGAACTTCGATGAGAATGCGGGAGGTCATTGAGTAATGCCAAAGAAATACTCGACCATTTAATTAATTCAAAGGATCCTGATTTGAATAACGAGATTAACTCTCGAGAGGTGCGGATGGCCGATTCGTCGTCAGGCATTGAATGCACCAAGTCATCCATGTAAAGTTTAGACTCGGCGACTGCAGCGGCATCAGGGTACTGAAAGCGCATGTCTGATGCTAGCTGACGAATAGTACGCAAAGCTAAATACGGACTAGGTTTGAGGCCAAATGGAAGGCGGTTGAATTGAAATACTCTGATCGTCTCGTTGCTATAGTCGCTAAAACGAAATAATATCTTTAAATATTTACGATCATTTTGAAATGTACCAATTTGTAAATACATCTGCTTTATGTCCGCGGTCATAGCTACAGGGAATAACCGGAACTCAAGTAAAAGAGAGAAAAGGTTTGCTTGTAAGTTAGGCCCAGCATATAATACATCATTCAATGATTTCCCAGTATGGGTTTTTGAACTTGCGTCGAGTACAATTCGCGGCATCGGCTTATCTGGGCGTGTGACGGCATGATGCGGTATGTAATAACCCTCGTTTGAGACATCGATTGCGGTAATCTCAGTTAAATACTCCTTTTCAATGTATTCGTTTACTACGTTATTATAATTTTCACGAAGTTTTGGTTCTTGTTTTAATTTCCTCTCTAGAGCGATAAGTCGGCGATACGCAGCATTTCGTGAATTACCTAATTCCTTTGAATCTCCACGAAAAGGTAATGCGACCGAGTAACGTCCAGCCTCATCTCTATTTACAGATGCGCTGTATAACCTTTCGCAGGTCGTCTCCTCGGGGCTCAGGAACTGCCTAGTTGGAATCTCTTCTAGATGCCAAAAACTTTGCAGAGAAGTCTGTAAATCACCATCATTTAGAGATAGAAGAGTTAAAGTAGAATCTTCCCTTTTGGGATTTTCCATAGACATCTCGCCCATTATGATGTAGCCTAAAGTCGTTTCTAACAACGGCGGAGCGGGAGAGGG
The DNA here is from genome assembly GCA_016648135.1 of Agrypnia vestita. Lineage (NCBI taxonomy): Eukaryota > Metazoa > Arthropoda > Insecta > Trichoptera > Phryganeidae > Agrypnia > Agrypnia vestita. The sequence goes on along the minus strand of JADDOH010023072.1, from coordinate 41,946 downwards.
TGCGTTTATTCGACCACCTAATAAAATATACGGGAATAATTCTGCACCTAAAACTAAATCGATCGGCTTCGGTATATTCCAATCCGTGTCAGCGAGTTGAACATTTTTTAAATAAGTCAGATTTGCCGTGTCAATGTATTGCACAGGTAGGTTATTGGTGATTTTGTCAACAACCAAAGCCTGGATATTATAAGTCTGTGAATTTACTCGTGATTGTATGATGAAATTAGTGTATCCTTTTATTGGACGCGAGCTATTGCCTACACCCTTGAGGACCGCATTGTAAAGCGGCGAGATTTTTAAATTTATCTCATCACAGCACGCTACTGTGAGCAAATGATTTTGCGATGCACTATCAATTAGACATCGTATTAACCGTTTTTCATTTTGATTTTTGTAAGCTAATACTTGGGCCGTCGACAATAAAATATTAGCACTAGGCGAATAAGATTTTGACTGGTTTCGCGCGGTAACCAGTGATATAGATGCTACTGGATGCGCATCATCTCGATTATTATCTTCAAAATGAAGAAGCGTATTATGACGTTTATTGCATTTTTTGCAATTACGCGTTGATTTGCAATTTTTTATAATGTGCGAGTAACTTAGACAGTTAATACAACCATTTTTGGTCTTTATGAAATTAAAGCGTTCGTTGATCGGCATGCCTTCGTACTTTGGACATTCGTACAAATGTTTATGATCTTCTCTCAAACATAATAAGCAATTATTTCCAGTACTTTTAGTCAAGAAAGATTTGTAAGTCTTATTTTTATTTAAATTATTTTGACCATATCGAACAGAAGCGGTGTTGCTAGTAGTTGTACGTTCTAAAATTTTCACCTGACTTCGTAAAAATTCTACCAGATCTTGGTAAGCGGGAATTTCCTTTTCACGTTGCGTCATCTCGAACATTTGTGAAGTTTGGCTATCCAATTTCGATAACGCGGAATACAAAAGAATGAAGTCTGTTAGATCTTCGATTCCCAGCTGTTTCAAAGCGGAAACAGACGCAGAGTATTTCTCAATAAACGCGTTTAAGCCACCAGCGGTGTTGGCATATTTTATTACGAAAATATTTTTTAAGTAATAACAACCCAACGCCCTTCTATCATGATATTTTTGTACGAGGCTATTCCATAAAGAATTGTAATTTTCTCCCGTAGGAAGTACCCCTGATGTCAAATAAAGAGCGCCGTGCGATAATTTTGAAATTAAATATTGCATTTTCTGTGATTGCGTTAATAGTTTATTTTGATGAATGTTGGCCTTAAACGTTTCATAAAAAATGGGCCAGTTCTCCTGGTTGCCATCAAATGACGGAATTTGAATAGCCGGCAACTTCATTGGACTATCCAATACAGGAGCCTCTTGCAACTTTGTTTCCGAAAGTTGGGATTTTTTAAATTTGATATGAGAGATGATCCCATCAAATGCAATAAGTTTTTGATAATCCGGTACAAAGTCAGGATTCAATTCTAAATTCAATATATTTATTTCATCTGAAACGGCGGTGAACTGCGTTTTTGTTTCATCAATCGTTTGTATGTCTGCCAAGAATGACTCTGTCGTCCTTGTATTCTCAGACGAAATCCGTTTTGATTTTTCGTACATCATGTTTACGTGAGCGAAAACAGCGTCCCGTTTTGCTTCTAAAGATTTCAATCTATTTATCTGCGACATTTTGAATATTTTTTATCGGGAGGTACTTCAGTGATCTAACAATAAGTTCGTATTTATTCTAAAATACTCACTTGTGAAATGTTATTTGTTATGTTATGTTATGTTAAAATTGTTATTTAATATGTTTGAATACCGAATTTATTTAATATTTTATTCGAAATAAACAATTCTATAACTTTGTTACAAGTGCAAAGTATCCGTGCGTGAATAACACTGTCAAGTAAAAGTAGCTGAAAAAATATTAAACGATATTTATATCGACAAATATCACGCTGCGTAATTATTTCACTGAACAAATATTATGAAAATTGCGATAATGGAGTTGCTCAATACGATATAGTCGGATGTATGAATATATTAATTCGTTCGTTCGACCTTTGTATATGGATCGATCTCCGGTCGAAGGTACCAAAATTATATGGTGAGGCGGTTAGGTTATGGTTTAAATGGTGCGCTTTGAGCGTCCAACTATACGGAAACTTCCAAGGGGCAAGCAAGATGTCCAATACGTAGCGAAAGGCCCGTAACTGAGAAAACATGCAAGACACTTACCTCCTGGTTATCTTCGATTTATTGAACTGCGACCTGATGAAATGCGATTGAGTGGACTGTAGATGCGGGTGGCCGTCTTCACCAATAATGTAAACAAATCCACTGCGAAGAACGGATTTGAAAAGGCGGTTTTAAGATCGAACGACAAATTGAGGTTATTGCGGAACGTGCGTAAAAAATGTCACACGGCGGCGATGGCGAACGAGTATGTACTCACAGCGGCGGTCCAATATGTACTACAGCCGGCCCTGCTGGGTCTCGCGTCATTGGCGGAGACAGGTAACGCGGCTTGCCTAATTTCTCAATGAAAGGCGTTCGCTATACATTCCAAATATAGATATGGCCCGACCAGTAGGCGTGTACCTACAATATAGAATGTTATTTCAAAATCTGTCATCATGCCTATTATATTTCAAGGACTTATTTGTAGATAAATCTTCTAAATATCTTCTCGGTAGCTACAAATATCTTAGTTATTTTTATGTCCTGGCTTTCATGGTCTCGATGTCAATTGTTTGATAAATGAATGCGAGCGATATAATTGTGTGACGGAGGAAAAAACAAGATAAATAGCAAATTATACAACAAAGGAATGAAGTCTTACCTTTGGTCGCGGGAATGACAAGCGGAATCAAACAGGACTCCGACATTTCTCCTCTGTGTGGTCTTCTTCAATTTCACTATTAACTGTCGTGATAAAAAAAATGAACACAAATTGTTTAAGGTGCCTTGGAAAAAAGGTTTTAAAAGCGATGCGGACAGATTGAAATTCGATGCGGTATTATTAGAGCGGTAGACAAATTTGCGGTGATAACAATATTAGCACTGCGGTGGTAGCGAGGAACAAAAAATGATAGGAAGGATGGAGACAGATTTTCATCCCAATCGCAGTTCAAATCCCCTGCACCCCCTGATTCTCCATCCATCAACATATCGGCCAAACCAATGAGGTTTAAGAAAAGTCTTGTGTTATGTATAATATTTATATCTATAGGTACATAATATTACTAACACCTACTCTAGCTCGTGTTATTGCTTAATATTCTAATGCCTTAACTATTTATTTATTTACTTATTTATCTTAATAATTTAGTTCCACACATAATGTTGTGTGGGCTAATACATGATTTCACTTGGACATGTTGCATTCCATCTAATCATTTAAAAGTTTTTACAATATAATTTTTGCACTTCAGTTTAAACCTCCTTATATCTCCATGTTTTGAATTTCCTTTGGCAGGCTATCGAAGATTTTTATACCTTTATACATCATACAATTTTGTGAGGTGTTTTTCTTTTTCTTTGGTAGTCTTATGTTGTCGCTTCCTCTTGTATTGTAGGAATGAAAATCCTTATTCATCTTCATCCTGTCATCAAAGTATTTGGGTACTAATCCATGTTTAAAATTAAATATTATTCTTTGATTTACAGTTTCCAGTCCTAGTGCATTCAACACTTTTGTTATTATTATATAACTATATTAAATACACGCCAAAACTGTCCAAGTTTACATATACAAATACAAACGCACTTCAAAGAAACCCAAAACACAATTCATACGCTCAGAAATAAATATTCTATTCAATTAATTAATCATCCCTCTGGGGAAAAATCCAGTAACTTGTTTATTCAATGTTTATTCAATGTTACAAAGTTTACAATTTTATAGTGTTTACAAAATTAAATTAAGCTTTTTTCATTGTTGCTGAGAGTCTTGGCAGCAAGTAAACACTACAATTGATTTGATGCCCTGCCTGCTACACTAGTAGTTTACTGTATTATAGCAGTCGGTGCTCTTCCAGTATGATGTTCAAGAATATTTAGTATTTATATAACATTTGTGAATCAATATTATTTATTTATTTATTTATTTATTTATTTAACGCCCTTATGGGCTTTTACAATATACAGAATATTTTTTTTTTAAATTACATAAGACAGTTAAAATTAAAATACAGTTAAAAGTTACAATAATAATAGTTAAAAGTTAATAATAATAATACAGAAAAACATAAGAAAAACATAAAAACATAAGATAAAATAATAATAAAGTTAAAGGTAGAAATAATAATAGTTAAATGTAAAATAGAAAGATTTATTGTCCATTTCCATTTTGTTGGGATGTAAACAATTGTATCAGCTTTGTCCTATACACAGTTATACTATCAGCAAAAATGTCAGCCGCCTCTGCATGCTCATTCCCTAATGAGTGTAATCTGGGAATTACAGAGTTTGCTAATGCATTAAGTTCTGACACTTCCACTATAATAGAACAATGCACTGTGTCTTGATGACCTCGATGGAGCATATAAGTCGATCAGACTAATAATCTGGGGGCAATCAATCAAACTATTTACGATCCTATAAAGAAATATTAGGTCTGTTACAGTACGTCTCACAGACAAGTTTAAAAGTTGTAAATAACTAAGGAGATATTCATAATTGATATCTTCCAAACGTATATTTAATTTGTATTTAATAAATCTTAAATATTTTTTTTGGACTCGTTCAATTGCCGTTGAATGATTAACATAGTGAGGAGACCAAATGATCGAGCTATATTCAACCTGAGGTCTGACAAGAGAAGTGTAGAGGACTTTATAAGTGCGCATCTCATCATTATTGCCAATTAAAGTTGAGTAATAGTAATAATTAAATGTTTACAATCTAATAATGGTGTTAATTAATTCTATTATAGACAAAGTAACTAACTAACTGTAACTGTGTTCTTAGAATACACTTTCGTATAAAAATACTATTGGAATTTATTCAAGTTGAATGTGCTGTATCTCAACCATTTCAGGAATATAACGGTTTATTTAAGAGCTTTCGTAGAATTAAATAAACATTGAAATTCGTTTACCTCCATAACGATACGGAATTTTTACAAACGAACATTTTAGAATGTTACCTACTTATTGAAAATAATGAACTATATCAAATATATCCTTAGTATATCATAAATATTTATCATTACTGACATATTTCTGTTTGTTTAAATTTTTTATTCTTTCTTTCTATATAATTAATATGCCTTAGTATATCATAAATATTTATCATTACTGACATATTTCTGTTTGTTTAAATTTTTTATTCTTTCTTTCTATTAATTAATATGCCTTGGTATATCATAAATATTTATCATTACTGACATATTTCGAAATGTGGAGACCTGTAATTGGCCATCTATATTGTATCAATGTTTTCTATGCTTTTTTTTGTGCTGTTGGTCTTCCATAAACATTAAATAAAAAAAATAAAAATAAATAAATAAATATCGTGTATAATTTTATTTATTGTTAGGAATTTTAATTTTAATAACACAGATAACAGAGAAGACAATAGACCAAGCACTTTTCTCGTATCGTCATCGCAGCAAATATCGTAACCCATTATCAATTATTTATTTTAAAATTTATTTTTTGTTTTTTCTAGAGCTACTCCGGCTAAATGGTACCCATGAAATGCTTAAGCAAATATCGAATATGAACACAGTAAACGGTGCCCATTATTTATTTGGCATGATTAACCGCAGAGGTGAAACATGGTATCACTCATTTTAATGACCATATTCTCTATTTTCGTACCTTGTCAATTCGGCGCAAAAACGCTCAATCCCATGGGCCCGGGGCCTATTTGTATTGTACAAGTATTGATTACTGCTATTAGGAAAATCAATACGGGGAAAAATTATGTCGTTATGAAATGCTCCATTAACCTAATATTCCGCATACACATAGATGATATCATCTGTGTGCTTGTATGAATACCCATTTTAAATTAAAAATGGTCTTTTAAAATATATATTTTAAATTTTTTTTTTTTTTATTGTTTGTTTATCATAATCTGTATAATTGAGAAGGGGAGTGGGGGGGAGGATTGAATTACAGATAGGATTTGAATGTGAGGAAAGCTGGATACGCCCTGTTATTTCTACCAGACCTTTGGACTTAGGTACCTACTACGAGATTTCAGAAGCCGTGGAGCAACGAATAGGTTTCAGCCAAAGAGAATAAAATAAGATGATGAACTAAACTAATTCTTTAGGAGATGGGAATGAGTCACAGCGGAGGAATGTTCTCCCTATCTAAGACACATTCATAGTGAAGTTAAAGTATTGACATGAGATGTGGCTGATGTGGGAGATGAGCAATTTCTTAATTTGCACTATTTATCACTATTAGTCACTCGTCCGAAGAACACTTTTTATTACACTGTTTTTATTGCATCGATCACTTTCTCAAATATTCTGTTCAATTTCGTACGTTATTTAAATCGCTCAGGTTCGAACTACAAAGACTTCTCATTTGTTGGTAGGTACTCGCCCGATATTTATTACTCAGGTTACAACGTGATACGGTTTTGTCGCTGGTAATGACGCGTCAGTCAAATGTCAAAAAATATAGAATTGAGCATTGCGGTGCTCCTTGTACTTATACCTGACGCGCGTTTTTCTATAAGCTTCCAATATTCTAGAATCTCCTAGTAACTTCCATTTTTGCATAAAAGGTGTAGGTATCCTCACATATATGTATATCATTGCATCATATCTCATTCTATTGTTTTTTATTATATGGTTTGCTTTTGATGACAGTGAAGTGGATTTGTGTGGACGCATCCCCGCGGCGCTTGCACTCATATGCGTTTAAGTAGCGCGGAGAGGATGACCACTTTAGCATAAAATAATGTCGAATTGGGTGGTGAAAGTGAAGACCCGATGTGGAAGATATTGCTCATAAAATGGCCTTGTGTGTGTGGTGGGTTCCTCTTCACTGTAAAAGATGTAGAGTGCTGCAAAATCATGGATTACTTTTATTTCTTTCTAATACTAACATCTCGTGACAATATTTACGCTTGCATAATTAAATCCCCTAGTAAATAAGAAGTATTTATAAAATTTCTTCCAAACTGAGTCTTTTGAGTAAAAACGTCATCTTGTGATAAAGCGCGACTTATTTAATAAGACATTATATTTTTTAAGAGTATTTGGTTTGACCTTTTCATAATTGTTCCACTCATTCACAAGCTCGTTGTAATTTTTTTAAACAAGAGGAACATATTGGCACTAGATACGGTGCCAAATTGCAGACAATGGATTTACCATTCCAGCGGGGTATACTCGTAGTTATGAAAATTTTTTTTCAGAAAAAGTATTATATATTTTTAAGTTATTATATTAAATCCTTCCTTTGTGTAACTATTAGGTCCTTACATATGAAATTGACGTTTTACCGTACTGGCAAATTTGATCTCAAATATCTTCTCTTTGGTTAGGAATTCCAAATCCAAATTTTTACAGCTATTTACTCATGTATTTGTGTTTTGAAAATTATAATTCATTTGTTTTTTCCTCAATTGTTTTTTTCTTTGCGAGACTCAGTTTACAAAATGAAAAACTTGAAATATCGCGTTATTTACGAGTACGAGTTCCACCGTGGCACCAGTGCTGCAGAAACGGCTCGAAGGATTACTGATGTGTATGGCGACGGTGCCGCAAAAGAAAACACAGTGCGTTTTTGGTTCCAACGTTTTCGTTCTGGAAATTTCGACCTGTAGAACAAGCCCCGTGGACGGCCGGAGACCAAAGTTGATAATGAAGAATTGAAGGCTATTGTGGAAGCGGATCCATCGCAAACCACATCCGAGTTAGCTGCAGGCTGCGGTGTTAGTGATAAAACTGTTTTAATCCACTTGAAGCAAATTGGTAAGGTGAAAACGCTTGAAAGGTGGGTACCTCACGAATTGAGTGAAGCAAATCAACAAACGCGAGTTACTTGTGAGCGTTTGGTGGACTAGTGCTGGTGTCGTTCACTACAGCTTTCTTAAATCTGGCCAGACGATTACGGCAGATGTCTATTGTCAGCAACTGCAAACCATGATGAAAAGCTAGCTGCTAAACAACCGAGGCTGGTTAATCGCTCTAGGCCACTGCTGCTTCATGATAACGCTAGACCACACACTGCACAACAGACAGCTACCAAATTAGAGGAGCTTCAATTGAAATGTCTAAGACATCCACCGTACTCTCCGGACCTTGCCCCAACAGATTACCATTTTTTTCGAAATTTGGATAACTTCTTGCAAAGGAAAAAATTCAACTCCGATGGGGCAGTCCAAACCGCCTTCAAAGATTTTATTGATTCCCTTCCGAATGGTTTTTTTAGTAAAGGGATCGATGAACTACCTATGAGATGGCAAAAGTGCATAGATAGCAATGGTACATACTTTGATTAAATAAATATATTATAATAAAAAAAAATCGACTTTATGTTCCTCCCATACTAAACGTCAATTTCATATGTAAGGACCTAATATTATATTTTAGCTTAGCAGCTTTTCAGCATCAAGGCAAAAAAAAAACAAATCGAAATATAGTAATTCATGAACAAATTAAATTTTTCAATTAAATATATGTGCATGCGTGCTAATGTATTTGCTAATTAATATATGTGCAATAAATATGCATGCACGAATTGATTTTTTCAATTAGATAAATACACGCGTCTTTGGTTACCAACATTATTTCAAATGAAAATCGGGAAATGCACTATTTTCAGATACCCAATCACTGCATAGCCGTGTTACAGCCAACTGATTGAATCACAGTTCGTGATTTCTAGCTCATCAGTAATCATGTTAATTTTGTAAATATTTTAACTGTTTTTAAGACCTCTACCCCGATATATTTTTTTACAATAAAGTTGTGTGACGCCTAAAATATGCACAGAGATGAACTAAACTAGTTCTTCAGGGGGGGCATCATTCATTCATCGTGCAAGAATGTCAAAGATATATTTCTACTGCACTTAAAGTATGTATTTTTATGATTAAATCTCATTTAGTAAACAAGACATATTTTTAACAAAAGCGCGACATATACTAAGATATATTACTTTTTATATATGGTTTGATTCAAAATTGTTTCAACATTTACAAGCTCCTAGTAATTTTTTTTAAATAGAGACGAAAATGGAATACATGTCGCATCAACATTCAAAGTAAGCTAAACGCTTGTGCTATGAAAATAAAAGTAATTTTCTGGTATCCTGGAGTGGAATTCGAACCAGCGACCACCAGATTTCAATTTCAATTTCAATTTCAATTTTTATTTATTACATAATATGTACATTACAAACATTCTGTTCAATGCATACATATTATTAACTTACATCTAAAAATATACATATACACACATACATACACATCCATATACACATATGTATACATACATACACATATACATATACATACATACATACACACACATATACATATTGTGTATTAAAATACTAATTTATTATTAAACAATTTTTAAACAATTAGAAGTGACCTGTATAATCTGGTCAAAGGTGTAGGAGAATCCTGCTTCGGAAAACCCCCTCAGACACATGGAATATATCAATATCCAAAGCGATCTTGTTCAGCATAGCTGTAGCTTTTCCAACAGGCATAACCATCGGCAGGTTGGTCCTGTATATTGGAATGTGAAACAATCTATGCTGACGATGTCTAAGGTAATTATCAGGAACATACAAACCAATGCTCTGCATAATTTCAGTATTGTCGATCATACCGCGCAACAATCGATAAAAGTGTGTAATCAAATACACATTCCTTCTAGTCTCTAAACTATTGTAGCCAAGCATACCCTGGAGAAACTCGGTTGGGTAAAGCCAAGGATAATGCCCGTACTCTCTCATGTAGAGATATCTCAGAAACTTCTTTTGGACTTTCTCCACCATAAGAGAGTACTTGCTCTCATGTGGCCCCCAGATCATCGAGCCACTCTCGAGTCTACTCCGCACCAAGGAGTTGTAAAGAGTTCTCAGTACGCGGGTATTCTCGAAAACCCTGGCAGTACGCAGAACAAATCCTAACATTCTCAGAGCATTACCACTGATCGTCTCTATGTGATCATGAAATGTCAGGCTGCTTACAAATTTAACACCTAGATCTTTAACATTCGATGTTCTTGTCAGATTTTGGTCGTTCATTTTGTAGCGAAAAAATAGAGTTTTTTGGGCCCTAGTGAAGGATGTAACCGAACACTTGGAAACATTAAACAAAAGTTTATTTCGTCTTCCCCATTCACATATATTTGATATATCTGTTTGGAGAAGATGAAAATCGTCCAAAGTTGACACCTTTAAGAAAAGCTTTAAGTCATCCGCAAATAACAGAAAGCGCGAGTTTAAAATTACATTTTTTATATTATTGATAAAAATCGAGAACAACAATGGACCCAGGTTAGATCCTTGCGGGACACCCGAGAAGGTATAGAAGCACTCTGACGCGAATAGACCGTAGGAGATGTATTGGTTCCTATTTTGGAGGTAGCTCGCCATAAATTTTAGCATACCATCCGAGAAACCAATCTCATACAACCTTTTCAATAAGACATCATGGTTGACTGTATCAAAGGCTTTGGCGAAGTCATTATATGAACAGTCTACCTGATGTCCCGCGTCCAGAGCTTCCGTGACATAATTTGTGAAAATCATCAGATTGGTCTCAACCGAGCGGCCCTTCCTGAATCCATGTTGTTCATCAATTATAAACGGCTCTACTCGGGAAGCGACGGTTTTACTTATTATAATTTCAAATACCTTAGCTGGTGCAGAGAGAACAGCTACAGGTCTATAATTTTCTACGGATAACTTAGAACCACTCTTGTGTATGGGAGTAACTTTTGACGTCTTCCATGTTTCCGGGAAGACCCCTGTATTTACAGAAAGATTAAACAAAAAACATAGCGGTTTTTTTATCAGTTCCACACAGCCTTTTAAGAAGAATGTTGGAATGAGATCTGGCCCAAGAGAATGGGTATTACTTAGATTTTTAATAGTGTCGGCCACCTCCTTTTCATTGATATATCACTAGACGAGCGCCGTGACCACTACACCAACAAGCTACTCTTGCAGAATTAAATCTCATCTAATAAAAATGACGTATTTCTTACAACATAGTATTTTATTATTTAGACATTATTAAGACATTATACTTTTTAGAGTATTTGGCTTGACCTATTTAAAATTGTTTCAATATTAACAAGCTTGTAGTATTTTATTTTTTAAATAACGCGAACGTATTGGCACGTTAGTTCATGTCTATTTATTTTTGTGGTCTGTGGTGTAGTGGTTTTGTGACCGAATTTGCGGTTATTCTTGGTTCAAATTGATGTCAATTGGATTGTATAAATTCACGCTACTTGTACTGGATTCTATTTGAATTTAATACGACCAATCGGTCGATGCATAATTTCCAAATTCCCTCTGGCAACTAGCTATTCTGCGATTATGGATTAGAAATTTGCTGTTATGGATAATCGCTGATGGAAGCCGACAGCTGTCAAACTGTAATTACATTACGGCAAGTTGTTACATTTATTGGCCATTTAATGTGTTGCCAATTTTACCAACTACGCAACTAACAATAACGTAACTCCAATTATACGAATGATTATGAATTGTCAATAATTATGTGTACCCATATGGACATATGTGCGCATGTGTTAGCAACGGGACGTAGAATTTAAGACTCAAACTAATGCAGAGTAAGTCTTATTTGGCGTAAGTATATTTAAATATGCCTATTTCAGACTTAATTCGTTATTTTTTATATTTTATTTTAATTAAGTACCTGTATCCATGGACAAACAGGCAGCGTTTTTGGTTATGGGCAATTTTTTTAAAACCCAGGTTTCGGGTTTGATGTTTTTTTATTTCAAACCCGGATTTTACCTGGTTTACTTGGTTGGTTCCACGGGTTAATAGCAAAGAACTAAAATAATTACGCAATTTACGTAGTATAACGCCACTGATCTATAGTTGTATATAGATACAACATATATATTATTATAATAGAGATCAGTGCATGCTGCTGGGAATCCCCAATTCATAAAACTCGTGTGAAATAGAGCTATGGCCAAATTAATTAATCAATTAGAAAGACATACAGAAAAATGAAATCCAAGAAAAAGTATTTGGCTGCTACCGGGATTCGAACCACGGATATTCTCCTATCCGGGGCAGTCGCGTTATCTAATTACGCTATAACGGCTTATACTTTAACAGTAAATGTGTCAAAATTGCTGACACTATATTGATAATCTGGTTGCACTTCGTTTTCTGTAATAAACACGACACGACCCGGACGAGACGTGTTGCGCGGTGTTGCGACTGCGACCCACCAGTGGGTCACGACTCACGACCCATAGTTTGGGAAATGCTGCGTTAAACTATCATGAAAATAATTTACATTGATTATTAAAAAAAAATTCGCTTTAATAAAAATGAAACAAAATGAATAGAAATATGCAGAGAAATACGGGTACAAATTTTGCGTTTATCATTTGTTTGACTTATAATATAATATAATATAATAAAGCAGAAGAATTTTTAATATACGATATAGGTTATTTTCACGACAACGTTTTACAGAATTTTTTCGTTTTGCATTTTTTTTCAATGTTTCTTACCTTTTCTTTGAAAAACTTCAAACTACTTTTAAATGTGTAGGTGTTGGGAAGAAAATTTCCACCCTTCCAAAGACATCTTATATCAGTACGTGACGTGTATTGTGTGAGTGGCGCGTGATGTGTGTGAGATGATTCAGCAGAGGCAAGATGAGTAGATGGATACAGGGCGCAAATCATACTCACGATTGACTGTGGTATTTTATTGGCAACATTATAATTATAACATTATTGGGGCAACAACTTTTCGGCGACCAGGACCTGGTTAGCTGCGTCGACCTCTTGATTGGTGGATACCGCTCGACGCATGCGGCTGGAGTCGCGACAGCTCTGGGCCACCACACTACCTATAAAGTAACTTATAAACTCATTTTTTTAAATTGAAATTAAATAAAATGCACAAAAATTGTAGAAGAATTCCGGTTCCAATTACTGCACTTTAGCAATCCTCCTATCCCATTATATATATTTTTTTATTTTTAGTAACTTATTTAAAAAATATTATTATATCAATTACCTCCCTAGATGTACTCCTGGGGCGGTCATCTACTGCCCCACTTGGCAAACTGCTCCTTGGTCATAAATCACTCATTGCACATAATACATATTATTACAAAAGCGGATCTCACAAACACATATCGGTTCATATACACATTTCCAAGGTAAATATTATTAACCATTGTTCATTCATTTGTGGTTTTAATGATATACGACCACGTAACAATTATCTACTTAAATAAATATACCAGTTCATATTGTGCTTCGGCAGGAAGTTTCGATTGCTATAAGGGGCAATATATTTATTAAGATTTTTTGGTGCCGTTGACTTAATTTTTTAACTTTTTCCTGTACACGAATTCCATTTTTTTCTTTGGCGCTGCAGGCCAAATTGGTTTTTCTTTGTTTGTAATCTTGGCGATCATTAATGTTCTTGTAGCATATCAAAATAGTTGAACTATGGAGTTTCGTAGGCTTAGATTTTTCCGCAAGGATTTCATTCGTCTTCCAGGGCTAGCCGTAATTTTGCCTTGAATATATCTAATATTTTTCTGGATGCCTCATGATATGAGCAGACAGAAAAATATCAAGTCTCATAGAGACGATTTATATGAAAAACGTGTATGAAAGTGTTTAGTCCAGTATTTGTGTTCTCAGAACAAACATATCAAAATATTATTAAAAATATATATTGATCTATACAACGAATTGAAAAATTAAATAAAATAATTTTCAGGTGTATTCTAGTGTATATATTAAATAATTCGGAAAATTATCGTATGTGGGGTGTAAAAGCAAAGGCAGCAATATCCAAAAATAGTTTAAAGCAGTCATCGAGGATTACTATTTTATGATGTACTGAATCCGAAATTTATAGGAAAAATGATTTTGAAATCTAGAATTCAGTACATTTTAAATTAATAATCCTCTGTTATTGGATTCAAAACATTTTTTAATATTTTGGATATTGCTGCCTTTGCTTTTATATTCCACATATTTTATCAAAAAGACTATTGCTTAATATTCCACTTTAAAAATATTGTAGCCAGTCGATGAAACTACTGAGTGCTGATACCAACGATGTCACGCAACGGCGGTCAGTCAACCGTAACGCAAACTGTTTGTACGCAATCCAGGGTCAGATGAGTGACCGCGTTATCTCTCTAGAGAATTCTACGACCTTCCATCACGAAGTAAAATACACGTCAGAAGGGTTTAGAACTTGCTACAGACTTCTCGTTATCTGTAGAATAAATCTGACTGAGAAATTCAGCTACGAAGGGTGTCATGTGACGCGGGCTAAGTCAATTTTCAGTTCGTGATGACAACATGCGACATCCGTGGCGTAAAACAGTGTGATCAATGATTCGTGATATTACAACACGCGATATTTGTTAGCGAGTAAGCACAGTGTACCAGATACCAGTGGAATAAAGGAAGAATACCGGGGCAAATAGTTTCTACGAGGGAACATTGAACGGAATTTTCGAGAAATGGTCTAAACGATAGAGACAGCGTTAATTAGTGCGAATTGAGGAATAGTTCAATAAAAAGTGTTGACGTATTCCTGAGACATTTAGCAACTTTAAAATTACGAACGGTACTATAATTTAACTCGTGTCCGGTAACATTCTTTGGTAATAAATTAAACTAAATTAATTTCCAGTGCTTCCATTAACCTCCCAAGCCGCGTCCCGTGACAATATATAGGAATAATGATTTCCTTAGTCTTTTTTAATTAATTAAATTTAATTAGTCCTTCCCATGTATTCTATATCAGAAAGAAACTAATTTAGAACATATATGCAACATTTTAAAAATTTGATGCTCTTATGGTGGCATTGGTGTAAGTCGCATTGTGTAAAATGATCACTTAAGCCAGTTCACACAGGTTATAAGCCCTGGGCCACCATTTAAAAACTTCCGTACACGTTTCACATATAAATTACTTATTTTCTGTGAGATTTCTATAATTTATCTTAATTTGAATATAATTATTATTATTAAACGCATTAACTTAACACCGAGATTATTAAATATTAAAAAAGTGAATAAGTAACCCATAAAAACCAAGTTTTTATTATACTCCCTTTCTTAAATATAACAACAATCAAAGACGAATTAAAACATATAACAAAACACCGAACTTACAGTAATTTAATATATTTCTAAAATGTCAGATGTTTTGAGCATTGATAAGACACTTCATGCTTTGAAGATTAAATTCTAAAAACATTTGTCAGTCAATTTAGATTTTCGACATTCGTAGTGAAGTACCTATTATGTATACCGATGGAGTAATTCAAATTTAGAAAATATTCCGCGACGTTATCGGGCCGTCGTTGCTAATCAAACTTTTCTAATGATTCCAATTTGAAAAAACCAATAAAATTTCTAAAAATCCGAAATTATACAATAATTATTATTTTTTTTTACGAAAATTTGATAAATCTTTTTGATCGTTGCCACGAGTCTACTTGCCAAGTTTTAGCTCGATTGGATCACGGGAAAAGGGTCAAAAATCGATCCACAGTTTTTTTTGACGGCAAGCCGGCAAGCAAGCAAGCAGACGCAAGTTAATATAAAGGGAGTAAAAATAGCTTTGTTCTTTACAACAATTGCAATATCCAGCGCAGCTGTCATAATATGTGGAGCTGGAACTTGACACATAGGGGAACATTAATAAAATTTAATGATCAAACTGGGTGTGACTCGAACACCTCTGCATTGGAAAGATAACATCGTTACTGTAACATTGTGAACTATGTTGTCGATGCCTATGTATTGATTTTATTTAAAACTATCTATTACAATATACTATTATATTTTATAATGAAGTTGAACTTGGGAAGTAAGTTGCAAAATCAGAACTTAGTTCTATGATATCTAAAACAAATTAGAATAATCAATTAGAAAGATATATAGAAAAATATATCTGTGGACGAAATATTTGGTTACCATCGGGTTACGAAAATAAAAAGTATTGATTGTTAAACCTACCTCCTCTCCAGATTAATATTTTTTTTATAATTACTCATGCATGTATGTAACGGACAGGATGAATGATAGCCCTGAAAAGAGCCTCCTCAAAGAAGATGACATTGCCGAGTTCCATGGTTCGCTGCGGACACCGATCAAGGTGGACCTGTGACGTCATTTTATTCACGGGCGACCGGGCAGGACGCCGGTGCGTCATCACCACCCTGAGGACCGTAAAGAAGGGTCCTATGCCTTGATAAATTTGTGAACAAATTTATGTATGAAAATTTATGAAAATAAAATAGTTGTGACATGTTTAAATTATTACATATTATTGTAAGAACCTAAATATTGACATATATGAATGTACTTTGTCACATGTTTATTTTCAATAAACGAGAAAATCGCTGTTGCGATAGACCGGGGTGGTGAGTGTAGCCAACTGTATGGCATAAAGACAGATATAAGAAATATTATTGAATATTTCCGAGTGACGGCCAACTGTATGGCGGAAAGACAGATACAGGAAATATTATTTCCTACGGCTAACTGTATGGCCTGACAGACAGAATTACGAAATATTGTTTAATATTTCTACATATGTATCCGAGGACAGAGAGTTGGTATGCGAAGGAAAAACGGGCTGCAGACCGATTGTTTCCGATAAGTCGCGAAGCCATATCTTGTCAGATCTCGGAGAAATCTACATATAACTAACAGTTTTTATAGGCCTAGCGACGGGGCTCATCACTAATAAGGTCCCGGGCGCGACAGCCACCGAAAAACGGTATTTGTACCAACAAATACGAGAATTTTCGACCCAAAATTGATTTTCTTATATTTACGAAAAACGAGGGTTTTTTCAATGAAATTGGTATCAAACCATAATATTTTTGCTAAACAAAGCCATTTAGACTAAAATCTAAAAGAAAATCATGTAAATAAAAAAGTAAAATTTTTCACATTTTTTACGTAACCACTATCAGCAGTGGTCCAATGTCGATAAGGGTCATTTTTCAGTCAAAACTTTGAAACTGTCTTACAGACGCTACAACAGCCGGATCAACTTAAAATATTTTTTGTTGAATTCCTTGCATAAGAATCTACCCATTTTACATGTTTTTACATACCTACCTTGTCAGGGGCGCACCTGAAAAATAAATGAAAATTAATTTTTTGCGAACCACTTTGAAATATTTATAAATGACTGAAATTTTATTGTACATAACTAAAACTGATATCAAAAGTTACACCCATGTGGGCTCTTTATAAACTGCATTAACAAACATGTATGAACCATAGTTAACAAATTTTATAAATTTAACTATGAAATTTTCCTGAGCAAATACCGCTGCGATCGGTATATATTTTTTGATAAAAAATTAACTTCGGTCTTGCGGGTCCAGGCAATCACGTCATGCTATAAGCAAGACATAGCACCATGTAAATGACGTGATGAAAACCCCGGGGGGGTGGCGTAAAAATTCTAAATAATTTTTGAATTCTGTAAATAAAACTTTCCGAGCTATTTTTTAGACAATTTCGCGTGCGCGAACGCGCGATAAAAACTCTCTGTGATTGGCTCCCGGAAATAAGCCGGGAGGTATTAAATTTGTGTATAAATTAAACTTCCGTCGGCGTACAGATTCATTCCGTTCTGTGCTTTATACGCCGTCTGGACCACTTCTTCTGACTTTTACTCAACACCTCTGACCTCTGCTCTACCTACTGTTTTTGGATTTTGGAACTTCAACTGGACTACTTGCAACCGGATAATTCACTTTTGTGAATATTTAGAACAACCACTGTCAGCGGGTTTACGATTACCGCTGTACAGTCTTGGTCTGTTCTACGAGTCAAGTACGGGAGACCTGCGCATCATATCTTCGCGTATTCTGTACGGAACAATGTACGTACCAATATATTGACAAAACATTATTTGACATTTTAAGTACACACTATCTAAAAATTATTATACGCATAATGAATATTAATGAAATATCAATGATAATCAGCGAACATTAACGTTTTTAAACATAATGTTTTTTTTCTCTTTTAATATTTTAATTTTGAAAATCATAATTAAAATAAACCCAATTCCATTAAATTAACGTCATTTTCTAGATTTTTTCATGTGGCTACAAATTCTTTCAAAATCAATGAAATCAAAATGATTTCAATTATTATGTTTGTAGCATTAATAAATACATTTCTTACTGATAATATTACCAGCATATTTGCGTAATTAATTTTGGACAACTAGTAAATTCTCCGAATAAATTGTGTAACTGCGGATACGATATATTGTTTAGAGTCTTTGTAACGGAAGGCATAAATATATTTTTAAATGTGTCGTAAAACTATTTGTTAAAAATCTGTCAGCAATGAGAAAGTATTATTATTGGTAAAGAAGGAATTGCACTGACTTGAACGGAAACGGAAACGTGAAACGGGATCCCGAGCCTGCTGAGATGAATTAAAAATCAAGACTCATTATATATGTTATTAAACTCAAGTCTCATACGTGTTAAAAATGATAACGTTTTAGAATCTTAATATTATTTTTGGGCACGTATAAACTGTGTTACTTTTTAAAAAGGTATTAAACATAATAATTTCGTTGTCTGTCCGTCTGTCCGTCTGTCCGCCCGTCCATCCACCCGTCCATCCGTCTGTCTGTCTGTCCCCGTAACTTCATGCGTCGTCCGTAACTTTGTTTAAATTCACGGCTTAAAAAAACGAAATTAAACGGCTGAAGATAGGACTTGAACCCCGAGCCACCAAACCCGAACCGGCCGTTCAACGCATGTTGCTACTAATGCCTCTTCGTGGAGCGCCAAAAAGATGCTATAAATATAAACATGGGCTTAGCAAAGACGCGAAAAAATTTAGCGTCATTTTTGATGGGTTGCAGGTAGTTATAAAATATTTAACATACCTTTTACTGTAAAAAACCGCCAGCAGAATATTATTTTAAAATTTGGCTTAATAAATTTGAAAAAATTATGATAAAAGATTTTAATGTAGTAAATATTTTTTCTTTGCTTTCCAGATAAAATGTGTAACGAAACTAGAAATGAATAAAATAAAGTAAATATTATTTAATATTTATTTTATTATTAATTTATGCATATTATTTAAAAAAAAAACTTGTTCAGTGTAAAAGCTTTTTTCAGTGTCATTTGCAAAATAAATAAATGTACAGTTCATACAATATATACAAAAGCAAAAATGACGGACGAAAATGAGTTGTACAGCTAGTATACTTAACTTATTTGTGCTGACTTATACTGACTTAACTTATTTGTGCACAAACGCTGGAGAGAGGGCGTAACCTAATTCTAAACAAATTAACTTTATTTGTCTTATAATCGTCTTCGGGAAGCTGCGCGTGGCCGAAATGTCAGCCGCATTCCTACAGCTTAGCAAAAAAATGAAAGAAGCTTCAAATTTTAAATAACGTCAAAAGTACGGTTACAACACGACAGTTGACGGCGATTCAAGCTTCAGTGCGAGCGCGCCTCTGCGTTTAGTAACGGATACGGTCGTGAGTATCGTCAGGAGCGGAATGTAGGCCACGCGCGTAGCCCGCCTTCAGGATGGGCGGGCCAGACACCTGCACACCAGTGTGCAGCACGACGAGCCTCCAGGCCTGAGGAGTGTGGTGACCTTGGTCGCGTCACCGAAGGGCTGTAACCGGTACAGCTTGCGACTATGAGGACTGGGCCATGAGCAGCGACGAGTCGTAACGATACAGGGCAGTGATTCCCAAAGTTGATAGGATCGGGACCCACCAAAAAAAAACAATTTTTTTTCAAAACCCACCTCCTGCCTAAAATTTCCCAATTCATATTGTAACCATACGAAAAACTGTTCAATTAAGAAAAAAGAAAAACCTCCAAATATAATCGAAATTTTCAATTGCGAAAAATGTTAATATGTGAAATTTTTATGGGAAGGATGAATTTGTTGCCCCTTTTTTGTCATAACAGCATTAGCGTTGACTTCAATTTTCGTCATTTTTGATCGCAGTGAATTCGATACGCCCAATTTATTTCTGGGCGAGACGTGTTGCGCGGTGTTGTGACTGCGAACCACCTAATATCCGCTCGCGACCCACTGGTGGGAAACACTGATATAGGATGTAAGAGAGCTAGTCCACAATACTATACCGGTAGATTAGTGCCTTAGTGATTAATTAAAAATATTTAAGCAACACCGTTTAGATCAATACTTAAAGAGAAAAGCGACATCAAAGTGTGCATTTTTCTGTAAAAGTAAGTTCTGTA
This sequence comes from Agrypnia vestita, assembly GCA_016648135.1. Classification (NCBI taxonomy): domain Eukaryota; kingdom Metazoa; phylum Arthropoda; class Insecta; order Trichoptera; family Phryganeidae; genus Agrypnia; species Agrypnia vestita. The sequence goes on along the minus strand of JADDOH010023072.1, from coordinate 21,471 downwards.
AAACGTTGGAAGTAACTTGTATTGTATATCTGACATTAAAAATGCATTCGCTTTCATACATTTAAAACATATTACGTCTCAACAAAATAGAAGAACACAAACTCGTAGAAACACACATCACTTAAGCCAGCCATATCATAGGTCGAAAGCCTTATGGACACCCAAAAAGACTTTCCATACTTTCCCACATTAAAAAGTAGCTTCGTCTCTATGAGACGTCTATAATACATCTTGATAATTAAAAAATTTGAACATACTTTAAATGTTCTGGGACATACTCGAATTACTGATAATATAGTACATTTTATTATTCAGTTATATAGGAGTATTTCAGCATTAAATTAAATCGTTTTCTGTTCTTCTTTTTAGGGGAATTCCGTTATCGCTCTTCGTCGTTTCTTCTTCTAAACCAGGTCCTTTACTTCTTGCTAACTAACTGATCTGCATCTGCACCTGTTCCACTAAAAAAAAAGACGCAAATGTAAATGCGTAATGTAAATGTTTTGCTTCTTCAAATAAACAAAATTTCTGTCTTATAACTTAGATTTAAGCAAATAATAAAATATTAGATCGAAATATGAAACAATGTATCTACACGTAATATTGGTTTAAGTAGGGTATGTGGGTTTGCCCGTGTTAAGGCCAGCAAATGAGGGCCAAAGGCGTTGCCATCTATTATCATTGACATGCCCTTAACGCCAAGCGAAACGATTGTATAAATAATATTTTCCAGGAATTGAATATTTATAAATAAATTACAGAGGCATACATATGTGTGTCGCATAAAAGGTATTATTCTGATTTTAATTATCAATAATTCTAAACAGTCATGAAAACTGCATATTGTTCATGGATTTATGATTCAAATTCACAAAGAAAATATAAATTCCAAGCTAAGAACAGCGTGATCCTTAATTTTATATGTAAAAATACATTCCTTAACACTCCCGTTCTGGATCGGGGTACAAATAAACCCCAAAAATCTTATTTTTAAACGTATTTGATAATTTTATTAATGATATTGAGCTGGTATTCTTTGTAATGCTCATAAATATCCCAAAGAATACACCCAAAGAACACCCAAATAAAATAAAATGACATGAGTAGTAAAACAGTCAAAATTAGAAAAAAATATGTTTTCCCATAGGCAATCGGTAATATTCTATACGATACGATTTCACCTTGTGTCGGCCGGAGGCATGTGAGTGATGAGACGTCAACATACTACGATTTCTTATAAGGTGACGAAAAATTTAATAGAATTTTGTTCGTATTGTATAAGAAATATAATAAAAGATGTTGTAGAACATTTCTAAACCAACGATAATTCATTAAAATGCCAATTTGACTGGGGTAACTATGTACCCCGCTTAGGCCCCCGAACCTTTTTTCGATCTTCCGGTACCCGAAGGTTAATGGTTGTATGAAATAAATAAAGCATGTAAAAAAAACTGAAATATCATAAATTTTCTTCCCTTTAGCTGCCCCTCAGAAGACTCGGAAGTCCATACTACAGAGCGCTACCCATCTCTTGATATAGCATATTTTTAGTCTAGTCTCGATCACGTTGCTTTCACTCTCTCGATCCATGCTTTTACTTTCTTCAGGATATTTGGGGTGATACAAGAGTCCCCAAAGATCCAAGGTTTTTATCTTTCCATTCTCGAGTTAGGATTTTTATTTATTTATTTATAGAATCTCGACACAAAACAGAAGGCAACAATATTTTTTATGTATTTCTTAAGATAGATAATTTTGCACTCCTGCATATAAACTACTATTTTACACTTTAAATTATAAAATCTATTACTAATATACTATCCATAATAACCTACATATTTACATTTACAGCTAAACTAATCTATGGTACAATCTATAATAATGCAGATAAGTAACTAGAATATTAAATAATTAATCAAAACAAAACACAAATTACAATAAGAGCCCAAATAAAGAAAAGTATCTACTGAATAAAACATAGTAATCAAAAGTAGTGTAAAGTAAGAAAGAAAAGTTGTGACAAAATAAAAAAAACATTAAATTGAACAAAGTAAAACAAGGAATTTAAAATATAGACTTCGGTGGCTAGGCCATGTGGAGAGAGTGACTGATCTACAAGTAGGTACCAAAGTTCCTGCTGAATTCAAGACCAGTAAGGCGAAGGAGCTTAGGAATGCCAAAATTAAGATGGAGCGACAATAGGCAGAAAGTCCTCAAAGACATATATCTGCCTTGCAGATTCAGAACTGGAGAGAGCTGGCACAAGACCAAGATGAGTGGAAAAATACTCTTGACGATCAAGATCCACCAGTTGTTGGCCTCCAAAAGCCAAAAGTGATGATTATAAAAACAGATTTATAGAAAGTAAATTTATATACAGTTTTATAAAAATAATAAATATAACTTGTCGAGGCCTTAAGCTTGCACAAGACTTAATTTTCGAAGATTTTTAACCTATTTTGTTGCTCTAAACTTCACATCACTATAAAGCAAGTTGTTTAAATAAATATATTTTTAAAAAATTAGTTTAATCAATTAGAAAGATGTACAGAAAAAATCTATCTATCGAAAAAATATTTGGTTCCCCCAGATTTTTCAATCTGGGGGAACTTCGTTTGCAGTAATTTTTTCCAATCAAGAATACGAAACATTTGAGACTTAGGTGTAAAATATGCGTTAGCTAGCGAGAATCACTACACTTGAGGGGTATAAAAGCAAAATAAGCAATATCCAAAAAATTTAAAAAATGTCGAACACTGCGGATTACTAATTTCAACTGTATTGAATTCGAGATATTTAAAAATTCTAGTTTATTTTTCCTGTAAAATCTCCATTTCAGTACATTATAAAATAGTAATCCTCGATGAGGGAATTAATTATTTTTTTATGTATGTTCTAAAATTCCTTATTAATATATTTTTAATGCGTCTTAATCTAAATTCAATAAAAACGGGTTAGGCAGTGGATGTACATAAATCCATGAAACTCTTACGTATTGAAATACAGTGCGATCGTGCTTGCGTTACAAATAACGTTTTATAATTAGTTAAATTCACACAATGTTTTTGTGCCTACCGTCCGACGCACGTACAATGTCGAAACGATCTTTGCGAAGCGCATTTTCGGGGAATTATATATTGCCTCGAATTAAATGTAATTAAAGATCTCCTTTAAACAAGCGAGGTGCGATCAAAATCAATTTAATGCAAGCGACGTTTATGTTATTTTTTAACGTCGCCATTAAAATTATACACGAATGGTATTAAAATGAACGTAATACATGAACGATACCTATCGATATGAGAGTAAAATAAGACGATTATGACAGTAAATTTTAAAAGATGGAGAAACACTTAAAAATTTAAATTTATTTATTATTTATTTTGGTGGATTAACTAAATCGTACATATTCGTATTACTTACTTATCCAAGACAGTAAAATTCTATATCCGGAGGCATATCTGACGACTTTTATTGCTGAATAAATTTTCAAATATGGAACAAGTATAATCAGTCCGCTTCAAATTTGTACTCTTCCATATACTCGTACCTTTTTACACATCGCAGACCACCAAAATTAACAGGGTTATTTGGAAAACATTAATAGCCTCGCAGGACTATATTCCTGTCTTGGTTGTGAGTCAAGCAGCCATGACCTAATATCAATAGCTATGGCCACCACATCAAAGTTTGCAATATTTCTGACTTATTTTTTGTAAAACGTTGGACTATCATTACAGTAACTTATGCTGAATATAAACAATTTATTCCCTTAAATACAAGTCAAATAAAATGCTATGGCCACGACATCAAAGTTTGCACTTTTTCCAATATTTCTGACTTATTTTTTGTAAAACGTTGGACTATCATTACAGTAACTTATGCCGAATATGAACAATTTATTCCCTCTAATACAAGTGAAATAAAATAATAAAAACCTTAGAAATCTAATTGGAAAACATTCCAATTGGAATTTCTGCGGGGTAATTTTATGTAACTTGTATTGTGAAATGAATGAATTTTTCGTAATCGACATAAGTTACTTGATGATAATTCAACGTTTTGTAAAAAATAAGTCAGAAATATTGAAAAAAAATGCAAACTTTGATATTGCAGATCTCTATAACTATTGATATCAGGTATTGGTTGCTTGAACATTTTCGACCTAGTATAGTCCTGCGAGGTTATTAATATTTTCCAAATATCCCTGTATTGACATGAACTAATGAATATTTCCTGGTTCGCGTTTTGTTTCCTCGTTTGGTTTCGTTGCGTTTGAACTGTTTACAAAAATTACTACAAGCATTTAAATTTTGAAAACATTATGAAAAATATTATGAAAACATTTTGAAAACATTACAAATACTCTCAACAAGTTTAAAATCTCAGTAAATATCGTCAACTTTTATTACCAAAAGACGCTTTTACTTAAGAGACTCGGTTGGAATTATTATTTTTTAAATTTAACACAACAACGTCTATTGTAAAAAATATATTTAGCTTACTATGGGATTTAAACATGCAATAATAAATTTTAAATATGTCTTAAATATACGCGAGGGAGGAAATACTTCAGCTATGTCCCGATTCCCGATCCTCGCCTTAATCTAAAATCTCTGTGCAATTCTATATTCCGTGCGCTATTTGGATTTGTGGTGGTGATTTATAATAGGATATGTTTTGCAACATATCAATGACTGAAAGAAAACCTAACGAATAATAAACTACTGACGCTGTAAAAAATATTCAAAATAATTATGGAGTTTTTTTAGGTCTAAATTCTAACACGATAACTTTGATTTATTTATGTGCGGACTTAAACGCACATACACACTGAATACATATTAATTTGTAGAAACTATGGGACATTAAAAATTATCGTATGGAATGCGTGCCAATGATGTATACATGTGGGGGTAGTGTCCATATAGCGTCAGCAATCCTACCAGTACGGGAATTCGAAGTTGACCAGAGGATATTGCAATAGGTACCCAAATTTCATTGTCCAATTATTATTAGGCACGAATTTTATTGGAGCACCGTTCGTTAATTCACACTAATTGTTTTTAGAATATTTCATGCAGGTTTGCACTAAATCATGTCACTATAATATTCACTTTTTGTACTTTATATATCACTCCGTAGATCCGTTCCGTTTCGCACGCATGCACCCCTCGCGCTGAATATCTGTCGCTTGGTAACACCGCCACGCGGTTCTCTCTGAATTCGCAGAAATGTTACAACAACTCTATGACACTACTGGGTATAATTATATAATTATCCGTTGCTTCTGGAATATTTCACTCTATGACACTACTGGGTATAATTATATAATCCGTTGCTTCTGGAATATTTCACTCTATGACACTACTGGGTATAATTATATAATTATCCGTTGCTTCTGGAATATTTCACTCTATGACACTACTGGGTATAATTATCCGTTGCTTCTGGAATATTTCACTCTATGACACTACTGGGTATAATTATATAATTATCCGTTGCTTCTGGAATATTTCACTCTATGACACTACTGGGTATAATTATATAATTATCCGTTGCTTCTGGAATATTTCACTCTATGACACTACTGGGTATAATTATATAATCCGTTGCTTCTGGAATATTTCACATTTATGTCGAATGTTTGAAAGATTTCGACTTATGTGCAATTACTATTGTTTGAAACTCTTGTGACAGTATGTAATCCTTACTATAATTTTTAAAATATTTTTCATTTTATTTTATTCGATAGACTATATCGCCAGCTTGAAGCAGAAGTAAACGGTGAGGTGCAAGGGGATGGCGTAGCTATAAATATTACGCTGCCGGCAGTTAAAATTAACTGTGTGCGATCGAAGCGACATACGCAATTTTTGAGTGCGATCTATAAAGGTCAGAAATTCAAATACAGGTGATTATCGATCGAAATGCTTCGTTTAAGACCCCATCGCTATAAATATCTGACAATATTATTACTGTTCGCCATCATTTAATACACAGTAATCAGAAAATAAGACGTCACCAATCACAATCACTATCATTATCACGTTATAATCAATTTCTATATTATAGTCTATGCTTTGCCTTCAATAATTGTGTTCAAACTTAAACTATCAAATGACGATCTAACAGAAGAGTTCAGGAGGTTACTTTTTTGAACTGATTCTTTACATCACTAGCCAGAATGTTACATGTACGTCAGCATCTTTCTTTACAATATACATTTTTTACCTTTGTTAATACAATAAAGAAGACGCGCATTTTGATATGGCCTCTTGCTAAAAAAAGATAATCATAGTATTTAGTGATCTCATAGTAATTAAAATCTATCCAATTAAATGTTATTACACAGTGGTTCTGGTTGGAAGGTGAAATTTGATACACCGAAAATTATTCAATTAAAATATATATAATTTGATTGCAAAACATCTTATTTATTAGAAAATTTCGAAGTTATAGTGAAGGCATGAAAAAGATTATACGTAACTATACATTCAAAATGTAATGATTGATGGTTCAATATTAAATTAAACACTTATATGTACATAAAAAAAACTATAACTGAATTAATTCATACTTGAAAATATATGTAGTTACATACATTAATATATGTACCTATGTATTCTCATGCATAAAATGATAATGTATTTTTGATACATTCATTGGAGTGTTAATATTCTTTGAAATTTGCAAATGCAATCTTTTGATCTGGAGGTATATTTTACAAAAAAGTAATTTATTTTGTCAAAACTTTCAATATTGGGATTGACACAGTTATTATTAATTGTAATTAATTTTAAAAAAAAATGTATGAACCTCTTGGAATAACTTTACGTCTACCGGTTTCAATTCCACCGTATCTTCGTCAGGACGGACGCATTGTAGCTGGATACACTGACGAAAATACAGTGGTATCGAAACTGGTAGGCGTAAAGTTACTCCAAGTGGTTTATACAAAGTTTTTAATTAAATAAAATGAATAATTATATCCAACCAGAAAGTTTACTCTATACACATCAAAAATATAAAACTTATATTTCTGAAATGAATATTGTGTAGGTGGGTTATTATTATTTAATATCTACATGATTTAAAAAAATATTGATATCCTTCTTTTCACAATGAACGTTTTTCAAAATAATTATTCTCGACTTTTCAAAACTTTAGTTATTAAAAAATATTTAGGGTGTTCAATTAAGATAGAAGATGGAAAAATGATATTTAAACTATCTATTAGAAAGGTTTTAAGCACTTATATATGTACTCGTATATAATTATAAAATTACTACTTACCATGCATATATATTAACTTTTTATAATAATTCTATTTTATTCTATGATGTCGCGTTTGCTTTTCTTCTTGAACAGGTTGATATTTCTGTGTTTTAATATATCAACATATACATGATATAACAGGTTTTTATATCTCAATATTTTAAAAGTTTTCTGTATATTGTCACGTGTCGTGGCTAGGGAGAAATAATCTGAAAATTAATTAGCGATTTATAGATTACTAATTAATTAACTATTCAATGTACCAAGTACATTATTAAACTTAACGCTATTCTTTTAATCACACTATCTCGCAATATAAATATTATATTTTTTAGAAGAACTTGCAAACATTTGACTCGAACACGCCACCTGTTGGGATGGAAACATGAACTCCATCTCGAGGCTACGAAGACGACTAAACAGCATTTAAATCATCTTAACCAACCAATTAGGTACCATTTCTCTTTTTCTCGATGGTAAAAAAAGTTTTTTTATACCATCGTAAAAGAGGTATCTAAAGATTTGCCCAATCTTCTTCATCTCCCTTAGTGGCCTAGTGGGACACCAATCTCCGTTTTGGTATATTCCTCGGTCTCAATCGTATATGAGGGCTTTGTGCATGTTACGGGACTCATCGAGTCTAGCTACCCTCATTGTTGTCACATTCTTCGTGATCCCTGGGGTGGTACAATGTTCCGAAAGTTTCCAAGTTCTTTAATCTACAACAGTCCAATTACTGGAGCAAAACACCTCACAAAGCACCCAAGCTTGAGTAAATCACATAGATGTATTGTGACCTCACCGAGAATCGAATCCGGAACCCTTGATGTGAGAAAACAGGTTTGTGCCCATTAGACTATGAGGGTAGCTTGAACTGGGCTGTAAGACCTCATTTTCCAAGGCCTGTAATCTGTTTTTTTGTGATAAAGCGATCGGTTGTACATTAAACAGTCCTGTGTAGTACATATCTAGTTTAAACTTTAAATCCTGTCTAGTTTTATCCGGTAATCTGTTTATTTATTTTATTTTTCATTTATTCGTTTTCTTAAAGCCATATTAAAAAAAAACAATTATTGATGTACAGAACCTTGGGCCAATTACAAGAAAACACATATATACAAGAATATTATACCAGAATCGCTAAAAAAAGAAGAAATAATGAGTTTGTGTAAGGGATTTTGTAAACTGCTCAAAACTTAAATATAAAATATCGAGATCTGCAAAGGCCGTGTCAAAGGTATCTAAAACTCTGTTAATAATACAGTTTTTAGCGTAGTTTGTTCTCCAATGATTTAAACGGAAAAAGCGTGGTGCTGTTGTTCGTCTTTGCGGGACATTAAAGTGTATCGAATTAAAATTTTCAGGTTAATCTATGCGATCATTAAGTATCTATGCGATTATTTATATTTGTATATCATTATTGCTTATCATATTTGATCTCAGATTTTATGTAGCTTTACTGATTCAGAAGCTCGGTCTCTTACGATGAGTGGTGATAATGGTGGTGGCTTCTGTCGTCTCCTCATTAAACATTTTGTTTTGGCAGTGCTAATCTCAGTTCACATTTCTCTACTGATCGTTTCGATAGTCACTGGTTTACTGCTAATGAAACGTATATCATCCGCACTCAACCAGTTTAGTGTAGGTAAAATATATACATACATAATCTTTTAAAACCATTTCAATTTCTAGCAGCAAAAAATCTATCATTCACAACCTGAATGTAATTACAGCGGTGCGCATTGTAATCCTTTAATTTGGTGTCAAATTAAACGATAATTCCAGTACATAATACAGGGTTCACCGAAAAAAAGTGTACACTCGAGAATGAGCCGATTCATGGCCGATTTTGCAATTGAAAAAATGACGTGATAAAGACATTTTTTATTGATTTGAATAAAAGTTGCCGACTCAATCGGAATAATGACACAAGCCGCTGAAGTATGCTAATGCTTCCAAACACAAACACCTTTCATCTGCTGCGCAGATCTCGCGAAGATTTGTGATTTGCCTAGCCTATATTTAAAGCGTACTTAAATACGTACTTACTTGCTATTATTCCATTGGTACTATTTTTTAATTACAGCTAAGCCATGATTATTGAGATATAATTATTATAGATAAATATATACGAAGACATACAGACTATATTTATAAAGACATGGTTTTTCTCGTCTAGAAAGATGCTGTGTCAGATAACAAGAGATAAGCTATATCTACCTGTTAATTATAAAAAAATTGTATTTATAAATGAGAAAGATACACAATAAATTTGTCGATCGCATACCGAAATTTTAAAACTAACATTCATCCCATTAAAACTGCACAAAATTAAATTTTAAACTAACTAACTTTCTTAATAACTTAGCGCCACACTCTTCTGTCCTGACACACAACACTTACCTCATCCACATTCATACACCCTCGCTCCTAATCATGATGATTGTTGAGGCTTCTAACAGGACCATCCTCTGCTGTCTGGTTAATCTGGTCATGCCACTTCTTCCGCGCTCGCCTTCTCTTTCTGGCGCCTTACTTACTTGCGTCATATATTTTTTCTATAATTTTTTTCCTTATTCATTCGCTCTACATATCCAAACCATCTGAACTACCCTTTTTTAATTGTATTAACAGGGCTAAGATCAGCTTTACATTATTATATTAAGGTTCTGTTCGGTACATAAAATGTAACCTTAGAGAACAAATAATTTGTGATTCTTTTTTTCATTTATATGTTTTCTTACACACATGTGACACGTATTCCATGTTCGCATCTCTATTAAAAAAAAGATATAAATTAATAATTTTTATTTTTATCAGTAAGGAAGCATTGTTGAAGATATGAGGATTCATATAGTGTGCAAATATGTCCCCTTAAACCAAACAACCTTACATTTTAAACATTTAATCCTTCCATTTATTTAAATATAGTCATAATAATTAATACAGCTAAATTAATGACTTAAATTTAACTGGGCGCGTATGCTAAGCTGACATAATCTGGGTGTAATTTTTCGATTCTTAAGGATTATAACAGCTTACATATGTTTCGACTACTTACTATAATTTATATCAAATACGTGAGCCAAATTGATAGTTGACAGTTGTTCAGCCATCTCAACAAATGCGAGTTTTCGAATGTCAATATAGTTGTCTGTTGGTGGGTACCTAATACCTGCAATATTCTTTAATTTTAATAATCTTTAATTAATATTAGAATATTATATTTAATATATAATTCAACGATTATAAAAAATATGTATTTTGCGATTGCCCAGTACATTTTGGTATGGTACATACGGCATAATTGGATGGAGCGGGGCCTTCATATCTGACTAGCCGTAAACCCATAAAAAATCACGGGACACAAAAATTACAGGATTTTGAAGATTCAAATTCATGAATAGAAAACATTTTTTTTTAATTGACTTTATTAGCTTCAACCTAAAACTAAATAAAATTCTGATTTAATTACTAATTTCAACGACTTAAAACCTTATATATGTTTGCAGCAGCAACACTTTAGTGAGGATATTTTTTGGTGAGTTTTCGTTGCTGATCAATAGTGTTGTTGTAATTTCAGCAAGTTACGGATGGACGTTTCGAAATTAGGAGAGTTGATATGTTGCCCGTGGAAAGGGTGCAGAGATTAGTAATTAAAATAATTCCTGGTGTAGTGGTAAGACACTTCCCTAATGATCCAGTGACAGTGGTTCGAGCCTTATTCTAGGACACCAGCAAGTTAGTCCTATTTTCATAGCACAAGCGTTTAGCGTAGTTTGAAAATTGTAAGAATATTGAAGTGACACGTATTCCGGGTTCACTTCTCTATTTTTTTTAAAAAAAGAAGCTTTCAATAATCCCAATAACAGAAATTTTTAGTGTTTTAAATTTATTAAATACTAGCTGTTCATACCCGGAGTTGCACGGGTTAAGGATTAAGTTGAAAATAAATTTGTGGGGGAAATAAAGGTTCCATTGTTTTTAATTAAGGCTGGGATAGATGTCTAGGGAAAAAATGTGGCCTATTTATTACGACGGGAATATGTACGCAAAATTCGGGTCCAATCGGTTAAGCGATGTAGATTTGTACAGAAAGTATACCTGGAGAAGGGAATAAGTTAGAGGGGAAGGAAAAATGTCGCCTATATTACCCGACTGGTTCTAAAGAATAAATTTGCAAATCTGAGTCCGATCGGTCGAACGGTACAGATTTGCATTAAAAATATATCAGTGGAATGGGGACAGGTAGAAGGGGAGGGGAAGAAGGGGAAGGAGGGGGAAATGTCGCCTATATAACCCGCCGGGTCCAAAGAATAAGTTTCCAAATTTTGAGTCCGATCGGTCGAACGGTACAGATATAAAATATATCAGGGGAGGGGGAAATGTCACCCGTCGGGTTCTAAAGTATAAGTACACAAAATTTTAGTCGAATCGGACTCACGGTGTAGATTTGTATAGAGAACAGACAGACAGACAGACATTGAGTTTTATAGGTATAGATTTTGCTTTTTGCGTCTCGGACTACATTCCGAATTAGAGAATGTAATCAAAAGAATTGAATTCGGAAATGTTATAGGTATCTAAATATTTATCAATATTGAAAGGGTAGGTACCGGCGCCTTTTTTTCAAATTATTTGTGTGAATTTGAATGCAACGTTGTGCCAAATTTTCTAAGCAATCTGTTTCAAGAACTTTCATAGATTCGCGATTTTGTACAAACGAACATTTACATTTTTATTTATATAGATTAATTAAATGTATCAAAAATTTTCTAACCCACAAAATACACTTCAGCAATAATGCGTCGCTAAGAATCTGTTTTAGTGACAGATAAAAGTCGTCTGGGAACACTATAGTACTCAGGTTCATGACTAGTACAACTCAGTACCACTTCAAATACTGATGGATAAAAAATTTTAATGCCCTTCCACGATAATTAGAAATGGAAGTGAATTATTTAACAATTAAAACAAAATGAAGAACGAACTCGACGCAAATCGCCGGGAAACAGGAAGGGATGCGAATAGGGAGAGAGTGACAGAATAGGGTATGTGGAAGGGGGTGAATACGATACGAATGTGGAGTGTAATCAGCTATCATTCGTGTTTGAAAGAAACACGGACGACAGCTGAACTCACCACCCCACCTTCCTTCTTCTTTGATTTCACTGCGATGCTCGATAAATTGGCGATCAGCTTATAATCTTAAATCTTAAGTACTTTATACACAATTGGCACGACACTAGGCCAAAGGTTACTTCGATATGGTCAATTCGATAGGTAATTGACACAAATAATACTGCTCAACGATACTTTTCGACACTTTTAGATAATGACTGATTAAGGTGTAGGACGAAGGAAGGAAGGAAAAGTTCGTGATGTCAAATAACAAATTCGTTGCGCGAATATGGCGCCTAGAAATGGGCAAATAGTGAACAGTGAGTCTAAGATTCCATATAAGTGTTTGTGAGTGTGTATATATTAATAATTATTAATTATAAAACTAATTAGTGAGTTAGTTTTGTATGTGAAACTGTTTTGAAATATGTAATACAATATCACAATGACAATGCCTCCCAATTTAAGAACGAGAAATGGTTTCTTCATCTAAAATGGGTGCGTGTTATAATGTTACATACGGTACACTTTATTAAAAAAATAAATCAACAATAAACAAAAAATAATAATTATATTCAAGAACACGTACTTATTGTGAAGTTGCAATTTTTTTCAGAACAAAGTTCTGTGAAATTTTAGCGTAATTGGATAACGTGCCTGCCCCGGATAGAAGGAGATCCGTGGTTCGAATCCCGGTAGCAGCCAAATATTTTTTCGTGGATTTGATTTTTCTGTATGTCTTTTTAATTGATTAATTAATTTGGTTTTAAAAAAATATTAATACTGAGGTTACGACTTGGAGAATGTTACCAATTAAAAATTTAACCAATGAATATAACAATTAAAATAAATTATTAAATATTGTAGGCGGGGGAGAAAAATACCCGTGGTTGGCATTTAAATCTTAGTACAAAATTGGGTAAGTGATATCCACGATTGGATTGGATATTTGGCTATGTACTCGTGGTGATATAAGGTACTGAGAGAGTATTCTTGTATCAACACTTTTGTGGAGTATCATTAGGTCCACGATTTTCATAATTCTCGTAATTAAGATGCAGATTGAGTGAAAGTATTTAGTTTTCGTTTTATAAAAGAACGGAAATAGTTATAATGAAAAAAAAAACAAATAAGGTTTGCATAAAAAAATGCCAGGAATAATGTAATATCCCAACTTTAAGTACTAGTAGATATATTTTTTAAAATGCAAAAATACACAAGAAGTAGAACTGAATTATTTCGCTAGTCCGACCTAGTTACACTAATGTAGAACTAGCAACATTAATTATTTTTATACGAGTATGGTGTTGCGTTTTCAATACGTCGTTCATTAATTATCAAGATTTGTATCAATGCACAACATTCTCTAATGTATTTGAGATAAAGTTTTATTAAAAGATGAGGATTTTTTTCTACTTGTACATACAAAATTAAATTCTTCAGTGAAAAATAAGATGAAAATGCTACTTCACAGCTAAAAGGATCGACTTGCCTTTTTTAAGATTCACCAACTTGAGTCCTGACGGAAAACATCCGATGTCGTTGTGCTACACAAGATTCTCAGGAGGTCTATTGATTCTCTTTCTTTATCTGATATAAATTTGCATTTTAAACCACGTGTAAGAAACCCGGAGTTCCTTAAAATAAGCCAGCACTCCAAAAACGATGATTATTTTTCTTCCATCACAAAAATATGTCGTACCTACATCATATTGTGCTGACCTTAATATTGATGTTGATATTCTTGCAGACACCCTCACATCAGTAGATACAAAGCCTTCACCAAATAAAGATCTGTTGTTTTCTCTAGTTGGCTGGTTCATCGGTTGGAGGACCTTTCTCTTCATCTATTTCCTGAGATCTAGCACACCACAACAAGCTACTTTGTAATCTAGGATACATTTTAGACACAATTTGTTGTTAATCTATCCTTGACTTGTAATGCAGAATTGAATTTCGTGTTTTTTGTCAAAAATAAATGAAAAGTCTTTTACGCAACGATGATATTAATCTAAAAAAGACAAAGTTTGATCAAATGTTAATAATAATAATAATAATAATAACAATAATAATAATAATGAGAAAAACTTTATTCCAGTATGTGGGGAGTTTAGTCCCACACATTCCATATTAGTAACTATGTAGTATTAGTTATGTATGGTCGATTCTACTCTACGGTGTTGAACCAAGAACACTGAAGGTTGGCCTTATAAGCCGCTTAATAATAATAATTGGATAACTTATATAGCGTCGTTTTCACGAATACTCACCTCAAGGGCGCTTTGAGAAAGAAGCATTCGAGATTTGGATTCACCGCAGAATGTTAAGGATATCCTGGACAGACATGATGGAGGAGAATAGACAAGATAATCAAGAGGAAGGGAGTTTATGACTGACGTGTATGATGAGTTTATGTGAGATTCAAGGAACTACAGCAGATGGGAAGGCTTTATCAAGAAGGACAAGCGCTTCGCTATCACCCATATCAAGATAATTAATACCTGCGTGGTAATAACAAATACCTGGGTAGACAAAGTCAATGAAAGGCTTCGATTTGAACTATTTGTGGTTTTAGCCTTTTTATTCTAAATGAATACTGTAATTTAAATACAATATAATTTTACCCCAGAAGAAATCGTGGAAAGAGCAAAAATTTAAAATAATGTGCAATAAATAATAACTCTTAAAATTTAAGGGAAGTTATTCAAAATGAGTAATTCGATAAGTATATCATCACCATAATGATAAACTATGAGTAAATATTGACACTTAGATAATATTACGAGTCATTAATAATAAATTAAAAGATTAGCCTAGTACTATATCAATCAATAATCATTCTCGAGAATATGAAATAATATTAAATTAAGATAAATTATAGAAGTCTCACAGAGACGAAGCTATTTTTGCGAGAAACTGGTATGGAAGTTTTTATTCGATGGCCCAAGACTTAGAACCTATATGAGTTTGACTTAAGTGATCACTCTACACAGTTCCACATACAGCAACGTTAACCAATTCCATCGAAAGAACATCCACACAATTTAAAGTTTGTGATGGATCCTCTTCTTCGCCTTTCAGCTCGATCCTACTCCTAACTGAGTTTACGCCTTGTTAGAGGCAAACAAGCTATCTATCTACGTCGGATGAAGGCTCTACGGTTTTTAACGTAGTATTTCCAAACACCCTCGCTTTATTCAAGACCTCCCCAGTTCACGTTGTGTAATTTTTTGTTTCGAACTATAGGGGATGAATTGGTTTAGTGGTAACCCTAACGCAAGCTTTACTAAAATTAAATACTGGGGTATGAAGTTCGTGAATGTTCATGGAAACGCAAACAAAACTACCTAGCACGTCAATTAAGCCCTACGGTGCAATTGCTGAACATACTATGTTCCGTGGCCCTATATTATTTACCTATCATTCCTACGGACTGAAACCACTGCATCTGGTGTAGCTGCGCTTCCAGAGTGCGCGATCCTCTGCTTCCATGCCCTCTCCGCTCGATCCCCCATTGTCCTACCTGTCTGGGATCGACCGCCATCCACTGGAAAGGTTAGTGACGTGCCGTTATCACATGCGCATGCACATATTGAGTACATAGATCCCCTGAAAGCCCTCGAGTCCTTCGTAGCCGCTCCTATGGATGATTCCGTCTTCGACGCCCTCGCTGATTAATAATTTTATCTTCCGCCGTTATCTCGCTGTGCTTATTCCCTACGATCTTTTATATTTACTCTGCATTATCTTTATATCAATTACATTGTTACGTTTATTTACTAGCCGGCCTAAGTTCCGTCACCTGTATCTGGCCCTATGTCTCATTCTAGTGGTACGTTGGGTTCTAATGGATAAGGGGTTTGTAGAAGGTATGTGTAAATGTATGTGTACGCGGAAAATGTGGTTGCTTTAAATTCGGCCCCTCCATACCCAAAGGCTCATCGGTGACTGATCCCATCTTCCTTCTCCCGACACGAGTTCCGGATACGTTGACCTGAGCCTGGATGCGCCTTTTCATGTTGGGCCTCTTCTGTGCAAAGTACCGCACCATCCCTCGCGTCAGTGTCTGGCGTCCGGGCTCAGAGCCAGTTTGCCCCCCGAATTCCAACTCCTCCAGGTTAAACTAAGTTAAACTACGGTATATATACTGAAGCTACTGTAAAGATGGTCCCGGGCCACCTGTCAAGTCAAAAATATGCGAGTGGGGAGGGGGAGTTTCCTAGGCTCCCCAACCCTCGCCTGTGAGCAACTACAGCCCATTGGCCATTCGCGACACTACAGTGACTGCAATCACCCTCCCAGGTAGTACTTATTATAATCTGGTATGCATCAATACGTTCAATCCATTCCAGACGAGGGAAGACATCCGCACGGGTGTTGTGCCACCCGTGAAGAGCCCCCTCATACACTACGTACGAATAGATACATACTAATAAAATATAATATACATACTACGACGTGAAGTTCTGTTGCTCCCAACAGAACTCCTCGTCGCCACCAGCTTCGCTCAGTCGGAAAAGAATCGGACTCACCTTACTTCCACAATTTAAACTCAGGGTACTTCCGGTGTCGCGCACATCGCACTTCAGCTGTCTCTCCCTTTAACTCATTTTAAGTTGCAACAGTTCAATGACTAGGGTAATACAACGAAACATTATTTAGATGAAGGGGAATTTATTCAAATTAATTTTAAACAGAATTTAATAATGCCACAGAAGGTGACAATTTTTTTTATGAAGTGTTTTTGGGAATTTTACACATTGAAACCCTTTTCTTTACAATAAATTGAGGCGAAGATTTAATTTACCACGCCTCGACATCAGCGCTAGCGGCCGCGTCATACAAGGAGGGAAAAGACAGTGGAACTAAATCCTTTTATACTACTTGCGGTGACGCAGCGCAGGTGTCGGGGGGTGCTATTCACAATTTGCAAATTAATGAACATTTGGGCAAAATTTCTATATCACATTTAAAACAATGAAGCCACAATAGTCTGGCACAAACACCGCTTCCGCACGTGCTTAGCAATGTTCCTTTTTTCTAAAACCGCTCGACCTGATGCACATGTTCTTGTATTTACGGAGTCAGATAACACGCAGCTCGCTCCAGGCGTGATGTGAAATTGATTAATAGAGAGAATTTGAATACCAGGCAAGTCGTGGTCTTTATTTTGCTGGCCTCGCATCTGAGGAGGATTGCTCCCTTAAGGGTCCAGAGAACAACCCCACCCCGAGGCTTTGGGCGGCCGATGCAGATGATTACCGGAACATCACCTCTGCAGCTGCCCCCCAGGCGTTGCAATGGATCCACCTTTCACTCCATGCTGCGTCACCTGGCCATGGCGCGAAGCGCTCCCGTGGAAAAACCCTCTATTAAGACGAAAGACATTATTAACAACCAATCATGTAATTTCACATGTTATCTTTATGCCACTTCAAATTGCGTCTCTCGGAATGAGCTTACCTATTAACACGAGGGTTCACAGAAAGGTTCACATCTCGCTTGCTCAAGTGTCAGATTCCGAATGCCATTTTGTAATCTCGTCCCCGCCGTTCGCGACCGCTGTGAAACTATCTGCAGTAGACCAAAGACATTATTCTGTTCCATAGAGTGCTTGCGGTACCTACGCGGTTAGAAATCAATTTTTGGTGCAGATCATTGGTGCGGGGATCGATAAATTCATTTTTTCAGAGGTTTCGCGAAGAGGTGTGACGAACAAAGGTTGCTACGTCACATACCTCCTCCCTCAATTAATTTTGACGGTCAGCATGAACGGAAAAATTTATCCAACAACTATCTCTGTTAGGAACCATGAGATCACGCAACTTGAAGTAACATTAACAAATATATCTCTTACATCTTCATTTAACCACATGACACTTGATACAACATTTCCCATATTAAATTTGACAAATCGTAAGTTTACTCCCTTATACCCCAATATCAGACAGAATCACAAGTGTGTTCTCTTAAATTCTTCTAAAGAAATATCTTTTACAAACCACTTCTCATTAAAGATCATTAAAACATTCTTTATACAATAGTTAACTTACAACACATAAATAGTTATTTCATTCCAAGCATACGAGCGATCACTGCGGATTCAACGTATCGTATGTTTGGAAGAAACACTGGAACAATCTTACTTGAGTGTCTGCCGTGCCCTGCACCAACAGCAACTTTAATCATAATTACAAGCTTATTAATACAATTAATATTTCAACAGAACCACACAGTGGTTCACAGATGCGGGAGGATGTGTACGTGCGGAGATTTCGAACTGCAACAAAAGGATCAAAACAAATTACATAATCATTTTATAACTTTGTTAATCTTAAAATCACTTTACCCGAAGCATATCTAAGCCTCACTAAAACAGAATAGCTTGCTATAACACGTTCCACACTGACGACACACAGTTCCACACACACGATCTTTACCCATCCAACCGTTGTCGGAATACAATATAAGCGCAAGATTCAGCCATGCGCGCATTGATGCTGGACATTTCCAGCCGCACGATCTGCCTTGCCAGAAAACATTCCACAGACATCGTTTGAAGAAATCATTCTATGGTTGTCGCGTTCCTTATATCTTGAACCGACAAACAATAACAATACACGATGTCCTCAACAACCAAAAGCTACACCGCATGCCCTTCCCAAGAACAAGCCGCACTGTGGCCACACAATGGATCTGGACGCTGATCGTCCGATTCATGTCACCACAATAACTTCACTCACTACGTATACCGTGCCACTCCGTTTGGCATTGTACACCTAACCATTTCCACTTTGTATACGGCATCTACTCCCTGCTGTACACGACATTTACATATTGTATGTGCGAGATCTGCTTTTCCTCACACACACCAAAACGAAATCTTACTCGACTACATTAATTATCTACCGCATCCTATCTCCCTCAACAAAAGATGACTTGACACTCTCTCTGAAGCTGACCGTGCATGGCTACCTAACAAATACTATTTCCCATAAAATTGACTTTTCTTAAAGCCTTGTATCAAAACTAAAACTAAACAGACCAATTCTCAAACCTTATGAAATTGCAATCTTAATCTACTTGGCATGCTCAACTTTTCAATATACTCATTCATTAACACATCTCATCATTATAAGAAGCCATCTCACTATAGATTTTCTCACTAACAAAATCATTTAACTGACATAACCTCCCATACGCTGAACCATAACATTTAAAACTTAACATTAGAAAGTTGTCTGGTCCGTTAAGCTAGAAGAACCTCTTTCAGAATGAAGATGGGCCCATCACCTTTCATACAAAAAGAATTTCCCTCAGTTTTTCATCCTCATACAAAAGAAGGCAACGCTCATCCTTGAATGAGACTTCCAACAATCTGGAGGTAGACCCTATACGAGCAGGCTGGAAGAAGTCTCCCACTGACCTTCACTTCTGTATAAAAATAAATAAAACTTGTTCCATATTCTCATCGTTGGATATGCACCATTCATCTACATGAACCCATTACCGAACAGCCTAAGTGCTCAAATCCCCAACCGGACCTTATCTCAGTCTCGTGAACTACGGTTACTGAACCATAAGTGAGTTTAACATTGATGGCTTAGACTCTTAAGCTGCTAACACATAGCCGTGTCTCTGGTGGTTTCGCGCCCACCTTAACACTTGCACTTACAGTGAAAGACTTTCTGAGATCAATGTTTAACCTAGTTTTCACGCATTCAATAACGATGCTCACTATATAAGCAACGCCACTATTGCGGTCCGATCTTAAATGATCCGTGTACATGACAGGGCAAACACATCCAAAAACCCGTTCATCGCTCTTCACCCACAACAACTCCATTACGAGAACGTCGTACTCCTGAACCAACTGAACTAAGTGCGGGTGAAAGCAAGGACCCGACAGATTAATTTCTTTAGACTCGCATAATCGACCCAAAACGAGTGTTGTTATCTATTCTATTATAACAAAAATTACTTACATCATCACTCGCTAACTATAACTAAGCTCCTTATAACTCCTCTCATACACTGAAATGTGTCGCATGTGGATGGTGCCTCATCCTGACCACCATGCATTTCATCTTACATCCTTATTATCTGCTCCCTACCATTTCACTATATCATTGCCTGCATGAAAGCTTGAACTAATATTTCTTTTTCTTAAGATAAAAAAAACGAAATTCACTCCTACAAATCTAAAGAAAAGTTTAGTTCAATATTCTGAATGATTGAGTACCGCTGGTACCCCTTGCACAAATAAAACAAATTCAAATAAATATTCTTGTTCCGGAATTTATGTCAATTTGCTCTAATTATTCAAACAATTAAACTACAATTTATTAAGAACATTAGACTCCTCTGGCCACATTTGCCCATGAAGTCTGCTATACAACAAGCAGAATAGATCAAATTTACAAAATAAATTCTCAAGTTGTTCTATCCAGGAACAAAATTATTTTAAGGATTTCTCATCCATTTGTATATAAAATAACTAATCCTCTCATACACGCTAAGATGAAAGAAAAGCTCATATAACTTATTCCCGGATCTAACCTCTGCATACAGGTCAATGTAGATTTCGTTCAAAATCTCCATCAAGTAAACAGAATTTTAATACTAGTATACAAGATAAAACACTCTATTAGATTGCTTCAGATATCAATATATCAAACATTTGACGTTTGATCCATTAAAGTTAAAACATGTTCATTGATCTTGGCAAGGACCTTTTTGCACATTTGAACAATTCTCGCGTCCGAACAGCATTTGCTTACCAAAAAAAACATATACCACCTTTCGCATTTCCCGATGTTTACCCATCTAGAATAACAATTCATCTCATGGTCCAACATCACCCTTTATATTGGCCTTCTTATTAAAATTTAAAATCAGGCATGAGAGAAGAACCATATTACACATTTCGCGCTGTGTTCTACCATCCACTCTCACATACCGTACGTTAGTTATAAGGCAATACATCAAGCGATCTCGCTCACTTGAGTGCATCCTATTTGTATGGAAATAAACATAGCAACATCGGTATATACGAATTTTTACTTCATTTTT
>JADDOH010023070.1:0-48015 GCA_016648135.1 Agrypnia vestita | reverse complement strand
TAAACTCCTGATTTCATGATAGGATTATCACTATCCTTGTTATTTAGTATGTATATTTTTAATTTGTTACTCGTATAAAAGGCCGGCTGAATTGAGTTAGGAATATTTTTAGTTATTATTTTTGACAAATTGTTATCGACAAATAAAATTCTACGCCATTGTTTATTTCTATCTGTTGACTTAGGATAGATATATTGTTTAAAAATTTTTTGTTTTATCTTTTTATGTAATAAATTATCTATTAATTTAGTAGAATAACCATTATTATATGCTATTTGTTAATAAGATTTAATTCAGATGTATAATTAAGATCAGATAAAGGGATTGTAATTAATCTATGTAACATGGAGTGAAACGCCGCAAGTTTTTGGGAAAAGGGGTGATTCGATGAATTGTGTATAACGATATCCGTGTACGTGTCTTTTCTAAAAATATTAAATTCTATTTTGTTATTTATCAAGGTTAAATTTAAATCTAAGAAATTTAAACTCTTATTCTTTCCTATTTCTAATGTGAACTGAATGTTTTTATGTAATTTATTGAGAAAATTTAAAAATATATTTAAATGTCTTTCTGTCCCTAACCATATGCAAAATATGTCGTCAACATATCTTTTCCAACAAAATACATTTTTTAATAAAAGTGCACCACTATTAAAAATTCTTTGTTCTAAATTATTAACGAAAATATCTGCAATTAAAGGGCTTGTGCTACTTCCCATCGCTAAGCCATCTTTCTGTTTAAATATTATGTTATTGAATTGAAAATAGTTTTGTTTAAATATGACATCAAATAATAATGTTAAATCATAAACTAGGTCTTTTGTCAAATTTGAAGAATTTAACAAATTAGTGATAATTGTTTTACTTTCTTCAATCGGAATGCTCGGGAATAAATTGATTACATCAAAGGATACCAATAAAGCGTGGTTTGGAATTTCTAGATCTTGTAGACAATTAACTAATTCTAAAGAATTCTTAACCGTGTATGTTGGTTGGAAAACATTAGACGTCATAATTACTTTATTAATTGCTGATGCCAATTTATAAGTTGGCGCATTACAATTAGACACTACCGGCCTAATAGGCTTGTTTAATTTATGTATTTTTAAAAGGCTATATAGTTTTGGTATTTGTGGGTTACTTAAAATAAGATTGTTGTTGTTTTTCAAATTCACAAAAATGTCACTCTTACAACGTTTCACAGCTTCTTTAACAAATTCTTGGCACTTATTAATGGGGTTCTTCTTAATTACTTCAAAATTGGCTCCTTGTAAAAAATCCATAGTTTTTGTTATATAGTCCGCTTTGTTCATAATGATCACACTGTTTCTTTATCTGCTTTTGTAACAATAAGGTCTTTTTCTTTCACTGTTTTCTTAATGTTCTTCACTAGTTTCAAGTTAGAATTAAATATTTGATGTTTATTGTTATTTGGTACTGTATTGTTTCTATTTATTATGACTTCTGCACATCTATAATGGTACAATTTAGGTTGTTTACTTAATGCATTATCCAAATCCACTGCTAGCATCTCTAGTTCTTTTTTATTGTTATTATTATTAGTGTTGTAATGTAAATTGTGATTAAGTCCTTTATTTAATAATTTTAACTCTTTTTTTTATATTTTAAATATTTTCGTTAATAATTTAGAACAAAGAATTTTTAATAGTGGTGCACTTTTATTAAAAAATGTATTTTGTTGGAAAAGATATGTTGACGACATATTTTGCATATGGTTAGGGACAGAAAGACAATTAAATATATTTTTAAATTTTCTCAATAAATTACATAAAAACATTCAGTTCACATTAGAAATAGGAAAGAATAAGAGTTTAAATTTCTTAGATTTAAATTTAACCTTGATAAATAACAAAATAGAATTTAATATTTTTAGAAAAGACACATACACGGATATCGTTATACACAATTCATCGAATCACCCCTTTTCCCAAAAACTTGCGGCGTTTCACTCCATGTTACATAGATTAATTACAATTCCTTTATCTGATCTTAATTATACATCTGAATTAAATCTTATTAAACAAATAGCATATAATAATGGTTATTCTACTAAATTAATTGATAATTTATTACATAAAAAGATAAAACAAAAAATTTTTAAACAATATATCTATCCTAAGTCAACAGATAGAAATAAACAATGGCGTAGAATTTTATTTGTCGATAACAATTTGTCAAAAATAATAACTAAAAATATTCCTAACTCAATTCAGCCGGCCTTTTATACGAGTAACAAATTAAAAAAATACATACTAAATAACAAGGATAGTGATAATCCTATCATGAAATCAGGAGTTTATAGACTTAATTGTAACGATTGCGATAATTTTTATATTGGCAAAACAAAAAGAAATTTTGAAACTAGGGTTAAAGAACATGTCAAAGCATTAACTAGCAATATTGATTCTGATTTCGCAAAACATCTAATAGAATTTGACCATACATTTGATATTAACACAGGCTTAAAATTTTTACATTTCAACTATAAGATACCTCAAATAAATAATTTAGAAATACTCGAAATTAGGAAAAATGTTAATATTAAGTCTAATATAATAAATACACAGACGAAATTTTTGCATAATCCTATTTTGAATATTTTTCCACTTAACATTCCAAATGACCCATAATAATCAACACCTCGAACCCCCCCCTCCCCTCACCAACCCCCTCAACCGCTCCTTCACCGTAACATATTTGCTTGTTTCAACTTTTAAGATTAGTACACAATAATCCTGATGAAGAGAACATTGTTCTCGAAACATGTAGATTTTTTAATCTAATATAGTGGTGAAAACAAAGTGATTTGTGTTTTATTTTAATATTTTCATTAATTTAATTTAATTTTATTTTGGGAAACATTCAATACAATATAATAAAAAAATTATATAACATCGAAAGAATATTCATTTACTAGTGAAGTTTCCTCGAAGCTGGTAAAAAAAAATAAGAAAAAAAATGATAAAAAATATATGATGAAAGTTTAAATTATGATAATGCATAAAAAGTGAAGGGTGGGAAGAGGAAGGGAATGCGATTCAATTAAAGAAGTATTAAATTTATTTCAATAATCATAAATGAGATTACGGTTATTATAGTACTATCTTATTATCTTTTATTTTTATTTTTGGCACTTAGTGCTTTATTCATTTCCAGTATTCACATATACATCCACTGTGTCCCAACCCCTCACCCAAAGAAGGGGTTTATTTCATCTGTGCACAATTTCGCACTCTGTCGGGTAAAACATTTATTCATTTATGTACAATACGATGAAGAAATATCTTCAAGACCAACATTCAAGGAGAGCGGAATGGTTTGAGGCAAGGACCTTCCTACTAGCGAAGGGAAAAACTACATTTCAAAATGAAGATTACAACACACACACACGTTCACCAGTTTGAAGACTACAAAGTGTACGCTACAATCGTAGTAAAAACTACTTGAAGTGAAGTAATTGTAGTACTACGAAATGAAGTGAAGTAAATGAAGTGAAGTAATGAAGTAATTGTAGTATTAATGAAGTGACGTAATGTAATGAAGTAATTGTAGTATTAATGAAGTGAAGTGTAATGAAATGAAGTAATGTAGTACTAGTGAGTTATTTTTTCTTTTTTCCCAAATAAAAATTTTGCGAGCTAAAAAAAAAAAAAGGTTAACGAGGAAAATATTTAAGATAAATGACGATATTTCCTCCAAAGTAACATTTGACGGTGGCCAACCAGATTTCTTCATTCGATTCCAAAAAATTTTTAAACCATGGGGGGGGGGGGTGGTTACAGTTTCCAGAGATTTCTTCATATATCTACATCAACTTCCCTAAAATTTCACATAAAAAATGAATGAAGTATATGTACTTTGTAGTGTTCGCTTTGGAATGAAGTGTACTATTTGAAATTTATACTTTCAATAACTTTGATGTTTGTAGTTTGTAGTGTGCACTACACATCAAAACGTGCGAAGTGTGCACTTCAATGTAATGTAGTACTACATTGTAGTAGTGAGTACAGAGCGGACCCATCACTACTTCCTACCCTCTTGTGATGAATCACCTGTTTCTATAGATTTTTTTTTTATTTTATTATTTTTATTTTGAACTCTAAGATGATTTAAATGCTACGCGGGGAAAAATTGAGCTAAACTGGCCGTAGTATTGGAGCTACAAAAATTTGGGAATGATGAAACGCTAGTATTGGGAGGGAGTTAGTAGCGATTGATCGGATATAGGTTACGAGCAGTTAATATTCAATTCTTATAAAACATATTAATCTTGTGGTAAAGCCGCGTTTGGTACAAATGGTTGACGATCGGCGCGGTCCGAGCGGTCCACATGTGCTTCCCAAAAAAAATACTGAACACGGCTTTCGTAGATTTGGGTCGCGATTATTGCGTTTAGGGCCGTTAAAAAACCGATTAACGTCTACTCTAAGGTGACGATGATATTGACAGTTCCACGAGGTTTCTGAATTATAGACTTTTTTGCTGTGGTTTTGAAACCGCTTAAACGTCATTAATCGCCTTCTTAAGTGGATTGCCGCGCGAGAGAGATAGCAGAATATGAGCAAAGGCAAGGAAGGCAGGTTCTAATCGGGGGATCGCGCGAGGAAAACGCCCATAAATAATTTATAAGAATTGGCCGTGAAGCACGGATAAAACGTACACTATGTACCAGAGGGATGACCTTAACTGAGCGGATAATGATTTATTTTCGTTTCGCGGGAATCGGATAACGTAGGCAGATAGGAAAGTTAACTATAATTCCATTATATTTATCTGTAGACTGACGCTCTATCGAGGAGCGAATAATGATTCATTTTCGTTTCGCGGGAGTCGAATAACGTAGGCGGGTAGAGAAGTTAACTATAATTCTATTATATTTATCTGTAGACTAACGCTCTTCAGGCTTTTACAACAGATAGGTAATTGTGCAATGACGGTATATACGGTTAGGAAAGAGATAACGATAACGTGTAAGCATATTAATGGCACGACAAGAAAATAATATACTCGAATATAGATACAATATATTAACTATGTAATCACTACAAACCTGTCCGACGTTAGCGTAGTTTCAACAGGACGGGTAACGTGTATACGATTGGCTATTCTAGCTCAGATTTCGCCGGGTTTGCTAGTAATAACCACAAAACATAATTGGAACAAGTGTATTCAATTCAATTCAATTCAATTCAATTTATTTCATGATAATATGTACATGACAAACAAAATGTTTAAGGCATACATATTAGAAGTATATATCAAAAATGAAAATATTTAATAAATTAAAAATAACATAAATCTGGTCAAAGGTGTAGGAGAATCCCGCTTCGGAAAACCCCCTCAGACACATGGAATATATCAATACCCAGAGCGATTTTGTTCAGCATGGCTGTGGCTCTTCCAACAGGCATAACCATCGGCAGGTTGGTCCTGTATATTGGAATGTGAAACAATCTATGCTGACGATGTCTAGTGTAATTATCAGGAGCATACAAACCAATGCTCTGCATAATTTGAGGATTATCAATCATACCGCGCAACAATCTAGATAAGAATATTGTAAATAAAATAATATGAATTTGCGGCCCATATACACATGAAATAAAAGGATAAAGCGTATGGGGATCTTATAGATGGATGGATAAATGAAACAAATATATATAGGAGTAAATGCAAGTAAAAAGCAAGCATATAAGTACCAAAAACATAGGAGAACATAGTGTGATAGAAATTCGAAGACGGGAGGAACAATAATGTGAAGTGGAACGGATATAGCAAGAGCATGTAATAATGATAAACGTACAAATACAGACAACTACTTGAGACCGATTCGACAGATACTAGCAATCTTTCAACACACCTCTAAGAACATGGTGAGCGGTATATAGTTATCAGCGGAGGCGTCCAGTGCCTTGGCAATGAATGAGCACTGAATTAATCCGACGCCTTGCCTGCGGCACTGGAGGTTTATTTACTTATTTGTTTTATTTGTTTTCATTTATTGGGTTTCTTACAGCCATATAATTAATCAATCTTTGAAGAAAAGACACTAATTGATGCACAGAGTTTTGGGCCAATTACGCGAAAACACATACATACAATCGATAAAAGAATAATAAAAACATGTCCAATAGTGGGTTGTGTGAGTGTGTATCTGTGTGTTTATTTATTTGTTTATTTATTTTGTTTTGGGAAAAAATTAAAAGCAAAACGATCTTAAAAATCTTCCACTGAATTTAAAAATTTAATTTAACTTACATTAATAGTTTATTGTGTTATAGCGAATAGTACTCTTCCAGTATTATATTGTTCGAGAATATTCACTGTCTATGTAACATAGTTATCTTGTGGATCAATCTTACTGCCAATAAAAATAATAATAAATGGTTACAAATTATGTTTAAATTCCGCAACGGAGGGAGCTAATACGTCCCTGTGCGCGGAGAGTCGCGGCCAAAAGACAGGATTCATTGGGGACCCACGAGGAAAGATCGCCCAAAATTAATTTAAAATTAGGTATAGTGCCTTTGGATGATTGTTATATCTAGGTATGCAGTGTGCACGTGGTGAATATATGGAAATTGATCCCATGATATAGCGGCCAAGAAACGTTAAATTTCCGATAAAGACGAGTGAAAATACGGGAGAACGGGACATGATAATGGTAGATAATGAAGAAACATCAACTATGATTAGGGGAGTACCCGATAGATTGTAGTTACGGTTGATCAAACGACAATATGGACTGAACTTAGAAATTAAATATTAAAAATTAATTATCGCGCTTGTGAAGCGAGTTCAATTCGTCCGAAGCCACTGAGTCCGTCCCAAATAGGCACAGGGATGGAGACAGAGATGGCAACAGGAGGTGGGATCAACTGACATATCCGAGTGGAGATATGGTTTTTTTTTGCCAAATTGAATCTTAGGAACAAAGATTTAGGTTTCAAGGAAAGTAGGATATTGAAAATCCTGGAAACACACGACTTAGGACCTTTGGCTGCTAGGGGGGGTTTAAAATGTCAAGACACAGCAGAAATCAGGCAGTTGGTGACGGTCTACGAGAGCGCAAAATCTGCGTCGGTTGTTTTTTGAGTGATAATTACCGTGAGTGATAATTACCGTCGACTTAGAGTGTCTCAGTGGGTGAAAATTATAGTTTAATTTCAAGTGAAAGTGTGTACGGGTAAATATACTCTTCGACATTGTTGGTTGCTCACGTTAAAAGAAAAGGGGGGTACGGGTTTGATTTTATTTTATAAAGGGTAATTAATTTGGCATATTAGAACTTCGGAAATTACTGCGCTTTATTAAGTTGATTAGTCCGGCATATATAGAACTGATATTTGCAGATCTCCGGAAACTAGCTGTGCGTTATAAAGATACCTATTTTATGCTAAACACGCGGGAAATTGTTAATAAATCTTGTAAAAATACCTATCTTATGCTAAATACGCGAGGTCCTGTCAAAAGAGTTTTAACTCAGAGTACGGGTTTGATTTTATTTTATAAAGGTAATTAATCTGGCATATCGGAACTTCGGAAATCACTATGTTCTATAAAGTTAATTATTTTTGTCGTCTTACTAGGTTCACAGAATAATATTCGCAGAATTTCAGGAAACGGTAGAGTTCAAATTTAGTTAAATTCTCGTTTTACTAAGTATAGTATTGGCGGATCTCTGGAAACTAGCTGTGCGTTATAAAGATACCTATTTTATGCTAAACACGCGGGAAATTGTTAAAAGATAAAAGGGTTGTTACTAACAGATTCGATTTTAAATAAGTCTTATAAAATTACCTATTTTTTGCTAAAATTTAATTAATTTAACTTGGTCACATTTTAATTTTTACATTTGTAAGGCATATAATATTTCGTTATATGAAATGTTTCGATTAGACCGGGTTTATTTTAGTTATCGAAAGAATATTTAGTTTATTTTAATATTTTTTTTTTTGTTTATGTTTAATAGTAAGAGTCCGTTAAAATTATAGCGAATAAATTCTGGGATTAAAATACGTTTAGTGAAAAATATATAGCTGATCTCGCGGGGTATCAGGTTCAGCCATAATAATCTAGATTTTCATTTCGTTTAAAATTATATAGAGTAATTCCGTGAGAATCGGGGTCTATTTACAATTTTACAGATGTATGAAATTTCATTATTCTAAAAAAAATTATATAGAATAGTCTCGTGGGGGCCGGGGTTTATTTACGGTATACAGAAGTACAAGTTTCACTATTTTATAAAGTATATAAAATTGCTTCCGTTCGGCCCGGGTTATCTTATATTATATAGGAAAACATAGGTCCCGCGCTATTAAAACATATAAAACCGTTTCATGTGGCCGGGATTATTACGCGCGTTGGGGAAAGCCTATAAGGTAAAAATATGTTTAATTTGATTCGGGTATTTTATATTTTATGAAAGATATTTGCCTCGCGGACTTAAACTATGAAAAATGTTTCAATTAGTTCTGGTTATACATTAGGAGTGATGTAAACTTCGCGATTGTATAATTTGGGGTACTTCGTACTGTACGAAGACGTAAATCTCGCGTATAAAAACGTGTAAAAAAAAACGTATATCATGTATTCAAACATATAAAAACTTCTAGTACATTGTTTCGTTAGACCGGGGTTGTATTATACTTATAAAGATGTTATAGGGCCTCGTTATATTGAAAATATATAAAAACCGCCTGGGGCCGGGTCTTCTTATTTATAAACTATATAAGATTTCGTTACATTTAGTTATATAAAATGCTATCATTCGGGAATTCGCGTTTCATTTTAAGCATATATAAATATAGGGTCCCGTTTTTGAGCAATGTTAGTGTTTCGTTTAGAATTCGCGCCTTCATTTAATAAATATGAAACATGTAGATTTCAATCAGAACTATTTTAAAATGATTCGTTTAGAAATTCGCGTCTTGTATTATAAATGTGAAAATTATAGTATTCGTTTTGAGCTAAAACGTGTGAACATAGAAACACTACAGCTTTGACCGCTATTTTGTTTACTATGCCTAGGACATTCTTGCGGTTATTAGGCCTGATGATAAAATTTAAACTCTTACTCTGTTTAAAATATACGTAGTGTCTCCGCCTAGATTGGCTTCACGATATACCTTATGAAATTTGTAAGTTCCGTTGTCCTAAAATTATATAAAATTACCTTCGTTTAGATCGGGTTATATCATATTCCTCGTGGAACGCGTAAACCTCGTTGTCCTGAAACTAAATAAGGATGTTTCATCTAGACCGGGTTCATTTTACATTTTAGGAAGAATATAAGTCCCGCGTCTTTCACTACATAAAATGGATTTGGTAAGATTGGGGTTGTTTATACTTGTAGAAATTACAGAATCCCGTTATTCCTAAACTATATTAAAATGATAAATTATATTAAGATGATTTAAACTATATTAAAATTTGCCGGAGAGTGGATATCAAATATTCGAGATGATAATTAAATTATTTATTTATTTTTTTTATTTATTTGTTTACGCCCATTAGGCTTTTACATAAAGAGTATAAAATAAATTTCAAAAGCACATACATTAAAAGTTTCAGGAATAGCACCAAATCATGAGTATAAAAATTAAAAATGTAGAGTAGGTAACGAGCAGCAATGCGTATAGGCTTTTACATGAAAAATATATCATAAAATTAAAAGAACATACATTAAACAATATAAATTACAAGTAGCAAATTATTAAAGGTACCGGAATAGCACCAAAACATGAGTACAGAAATTAAAAATATAAAGTACAAAGCGGCAATGTGTACGAAAAATATATATTACCCACCATTACATATTAACAGCTGAAGTCAGTAACGAAGCAGTATTGCCTCTTTAAGTGTAAACTTTACTTTCTCCAGACTGTCGACGAAGATGTCAATCATGCAACCATATTCATTACATTATATTAAGAATAATATAATTTTGTTATCAATGCACAAACTTGGCAATGAACTACCTACATATGTCGACATTTTAAATCCATCTCTCTCAAAATTTAAAAAATCATTATATGATCATTTCTTTTCAAAATATTAAATTTTATATAATGTCTTAAATTTTTTATATATATAGCTGGCTATTCAAATTTAATATTGCTATATTATCGGTGAGTAAAAATTTCTGAGATCACTACTTTACACTTTTCTGCACGTATACCTTTTTACATATATGTCTAACCTCATTATGTTTAAACTATGTATATATACTTTTTTACATTTATACCCTTTATTTTTCTTTCACATTTAATCGTTTGTTGTATTTTAATTATGTATAAACCTGCTACTTTACACTTTTGCATATATACCTTTTTACATATATTTCTAACCACATTATGTTTAAACTATGTATATATATACTTTTTACATTTATACCCTTTATTTTTCTTTTACATTTAATCGGTTGTTGTATTTTAATTATGTATAAACCTGCTACTTCACACCTTTTTGCATATATACTTTTTTTTCATACATGTCTAACCTCATTATGTTTAAACTATGTATATATACTTTTTACATTTATACCCTTTATTTTTCCTTTACACTTAATCGTTTGTTGTATTTTAATTATGTATAAACCTGTTGTAAAAGGCTATTAAGCCGTGTAATTAATTAATAATAATAAATAATAATAATAATAATAATAATAATAATAATAATAATAATAATAATAATAATAATAATATTAAGAATAAATCTAAATCGGCGGACTCTAAAAGTAATATGTATTGACCTTATAAAGATGTAGACTAGCGGGGTTTTATTATAGAAGCAATCAATTCTTTAACAGCAACAAGTGGACAAGTGGTTGCTTCATGGGTTTGTTAAAACTTATAGATGGATGGAATCCTAGATTCAAAGCTTAATCCCGGTATTTCGGATAAATATAAGAATATGTAACATCGGAAAATGACGGGTAACGGGTTTTATGAAAAATATCGGTGCGTATAATCATTAGAGTATGATCATTAGAATTGGAGTCTAGTCTCGATGACCCGGGAAGTACGGAAACGTAAGACGGAAATAAGGACTATGTTGCAGTATTATTAAGATATATAAATACTTACGATTGTCGAGCTAGAGTCTAATTCCGGTATCTCGAGGAATATAAATTCAAGGAAAAGAAAATAATGTCTAGTTTCGGTTTGGTAAGAGTATATACACCGTATAGTTACAGAGGCTGGATACTAAGCCCCAGCTACGGAAACTTAAAAACGCGTGATGGCAGGATCAAAGGTTAGGTCGCGAACTATAGTTAATTAGGGGCCTGTGAATCGTGTGCGCGTGCAAGGCAAGTGTTCGCAATCCTTAGGTATAAAGTGAGGTACATAAAGTGAAACTACGATGCACTGGAATGGATATAATCGGCGGCAGATGGGTAAGTCATGTCATCCTCTTTCCGTTTTGAGATTATAACGATATATAAAGGTGGCGCACGATTAAGAAGAATGGTCTCGGGTTCGATACCCCAGACAGAGACGGAAGAAGCGCCGACAGTGAAAGCTAACCCCTGTACCGTAAACTTTAAATATTATTTTATCCACAGGTGTTTGTTTGCATGTTGGATCCGTACTGACCATAATAGGGGCGAATTAATTCGCCAAATAACCTTTCTCTGCATGTGTGTGAACTTCCAGGGATCGCGCGGCCCGTGTGCTCGACGCCGAATTTAATTATTCATTTCTATTTATTTATTTAATTGATGACTCATTAATACATTAGGTGTTTATTTGTCTATTCATATGCCGCGTCCCAGTTGTATATAGTCAGGCGGCGTTTCGATAGCATCATCATCGGCCCGTGTGCTCGACGCCGAACTTAACTATTAATTTCTATTTATTTATTTAATTGATGATCCATTAATTAATTAGGTATTTATTTGTCTATTCATATGCCGCGTCCCAGTTATATATAGTCAGGCGGCGTTTCGATAGTATCATCATCGGCCCGTGTGCTCGACGCCGAACTTAATTATTCATCTCTATTTATTTATTTAATTGATGATTCATTAAATAATTAGGTATCTATTTGTCTATTCATATGCCGCGTCCCAGTTATATATAGTCAGGCGGCGTTTCGATAGCATCATCATCGGCCCGTGTGCTCGACGCCGAACTTAACTATTAATTTCCATTTATTTATTTAATTGATGATCCATTAATTAATTAGGTATTTATTTGTCTATTCATATGCCGCGTCCCAGTTATATATAGTCAGGCGGCGTTTCGATAGCATCATCATCGGCCCGTGTGCTCGACGCCGAATTTAATTATTCATTTCTATTTATTTATTTAATTGATGATTCATTAATACATTAGGTGGTTATTTGTCTATTCATATGCCGCGTCCCAGTTATATATAGTCAGGCGGCGTTTCGATAGCATCATCATCGGCCCGTGTGCTCGACGCCGAACTTAATTATTAATTTCTATTTATTTATTTAATTGATGATTCATTAATTAATCTATGGTATACGTTGTTATTCTATGCCGCGTCCCAGTTATAATAGTCACGGCGGCGTTTCGATAGCATCATCATCGGACCCGTGGCTCGACGCCGAACTTAATATTTCATCTCTATTTTTATTTATGATGGTTCATATATATAGGTATTTATTTGTCTATTTAATATGCCGCCGTCCCAGTTATATATAGTCAGGGCGGCGCTTCGATAGCATCATCATCATCACCATCACCAGCAGTGTCCCAGTTATATATTGTCAGGAGACGTTTCAATAGTACCATCATCATCATCTTCATTAGCGGTGTTCCAGTCATATGTAGTCAGGAGGCGTCCCGATAGTATCATCACCATCATTAGCAGTGTCCCAGTTGTATATCGTTAGGAGACGTTTCAATAGTATCATCATCATCATCTTCATTAGCGGTGTTCCAGTCACATATCGTCAGGAGGTGTTTCAATAGTATTATCATCATCATCTTCATTAGCGGTGTTCCAGTCATATATAGTCAGGAGGCGTTCCGATAGTATCATCACCATCATTAGCAGTGTCCCAGTTGTATATCGTCAGGAGACGTTTCAATAGTATCATCATCATCATCTTCATTAGCGGTGTTCCAGTCATATATAGTCAGGAGGCGTTCCGATAGTATCATCACCTTCATTAGCAGTGTCCCAGTTGT
The DNA here is from genome assembly GCA_016648135.1 of Agrypnia vestita. Classification (NCBI taxonomy): domain Eukaryota; kingdom Metazoa; phylum Arthropoda; class Insecta; order Trichoptera; family Phryganeidae; genus Agrypnia; species Agrypnia vestita. The sequence goes on along the minus strand of JADDOH010023070.1, from coordinate 34,826 downwards.
ATATCGTCAGGAGACGTTTCAATAGTATCATCATCATCATCTTCATTAGCGGTGTTCCAGTCACATATAGTCAGGAGGCGTTCTGATAGTATCATCATCATCACTAGCGGTGTTCCAGATATATATCGTCGGGAGGCGTTGCGATAGTATCATCATCATCATCGTCATCACTAGCGGTGGTTCAGCTTTATATCGTCAGGAGGCGTTTCGATAGTATCATCAACATCATCATCATTAGCAGTGTCCCAGTTATATATTGTCAGGAGACGTTTCAATAGCATCATCATCATCACCATCATTAGCAGCGTCCCAGTTGTATATAGTCAGGAGGCGTTGCGATAGTATCTTCATCAACATCATCGTTAGCAGTGTCCCAGTTACATATAGTCAGGAGGTGTTTCAATAGTATCATCATCATCATCATCACTAGCAGAGTCCCAGTTATATATAGTCAGCGGGCGTTTCGATAGCATCATCATCATCATCATCATCATTAGCGGTGTTTCAGCTATATATCGTCAGGAGTCGTTACGATAGTATCATCACCATCATTAGCGGTGTTTCGGCTATATATAGTCAGGAGACGTTACGATAGTATCATCATCATCATCATCATCACTAGCGGTGGTTCAGCTATATATCGTCAGGAGGCGTTTCGATAGCATCATCAACGTCATCATTAGCGGTGTCCCAGTTGTATATCGTCAGGAAACGTTACGATAGTATCATCATCATCATCATCATCATTAGCGGCGGTTCAGCTAAATGTCATCAGGTGACGTTTCGATAGTGACATCATCATCTTCATCAGTGATGGCAGGGTTCCAGTTACACATCAGTCGGAGATAATTAGGCAGATCCCATCATCATCGATGGCAGGATTCTAGCTGTACACCATTTGGAGAAAATACACCGACATCCCTGGCCAGGGGCTAGGCATATCCCTACTGTCCAGATCCACCTTTCCATCTACTAATACGAGGGGTCATGGCCTCGTGAAACCACATGGCAACCAACCATTACAAGTATTTATTTATGTATTGTATATGTATGTATATGTATGTATATTATATTTTATTAGTATGTATCTATTCGTACGTAGTGTATGAGGGGGCTCTTCACGGGTGGCACAACACCCGTGCGGATGTCTTCCCTCGTCTGGAATGGATTGAACGTATTGATGCATATCAGATTATAATAAGTACTACCTGGGAGGGTGGTTGCAGTCACTGTAGTGTCGCGAATGGCCAATGGGCTGCAGTTGCTCACAGGCGAGGGTTGGGGAGCCTAGGAAACTCCCCTTCCCCACTCGCATATTTTTGACTTGACAGGTGGCCCGGGACCATCTTTACAGTAGCTTCAGTATATATACCGTAGTTTAACTTAGTTTAACCTGGAGGAGTTGGAATTCGGGGGGCAAACTGGCTCTGAGCCCGGACGCCAGACACTGACGCGAGGGATGGTGCGGTACTTTGCACAGAAGAGGCCCAACATGAAAAGGCGCATCCAGGCTCAGGTCAACGTATCCGGAACTCGTGTCGGGAGAAGGAAGATGGGATCAGTCACCGATGAGCCTTTGGGTACGGAGGGGCCGAATTTAAAGCAAACACATTTTTCGCGTACACATACATTTATACATACCTCCCACACCCCCTTTATCCATTAGAACCCAACGTACCACTAGAATGAGACATAGGGCCAGATACAGGTGACGGAACTTAGGCCGGCTAGTAAATAAACGTAACAATGTAATTGATATAAAGATAATGCAGAGTAAATATAAAAGATCGTAAGGAATAAGCACAGCGAGATAACGGCGGAAGATAAAATTATTAATCAGCGAGGGCGTCGAAGACGGAATCATCCATAGGAGCGGCTACGAAGGACTCGAGGGCTTTCAGGGGATCTATGTACTCTATATGTGCATGCGCATGTGATAACGGCACGTCACTAACCTTTCCAGTGGATGGCGGTCGATCCCATACAGGTAGGACAATGGGGGATCGAGCGGAGAGGGCATGGAAGCAGAGGATCGCGCACTCTGGAAGCGCAGCTACACCAGATGCAGTGGTTTCAGTCCGTAGGAATGATAGGTAAATAATATAGGGCCACGGAACATAGTATGTTTAGCAATTGCACCGTAGGGCTTAATTGACGTGCTAGGTAGTTTTGTTTGCGTTTTCCATGAACATTCACGAACTTCATACCCCAGTATTTAATTTAAGTTTAGCTTACGTTAGGGTTACCACAAAACCAATTCATCCCCTATAGTTCGAAACAAAAAATTACACAACGTGAACTGGGGAGGTCTTGAATAAAGCGAGGGTGTTTGGAAATACTACGTTAAAAACCGTAGAGCCTTCACCCGACGTAGATAGATAGCTTGTTTGCCTCTAACAAGGCGTAAACTCAGTTAGGAGTAGGATCGAGCTGGAAGGCGAAGAAGAGGATCCATCACAAAGGTTCCTAGAAACTGTGACATACCCAAATTTAAGTACCTAAAGAGTAGATATGTTAATCTCTTAACGACAGCATTATGATGATAAAACTATACTAAAATAGTTACGACATGTTTAATTATTAATTAAGTAATAAAATTTTAAATTTGCAAGAAATTTTTACGTTTTTTGATGATTTTAAAACGCTTTTAATTCAAATAAAGAGATGGTTTTAAACAATATAAACAATATAATATATTAAATTACTGTAAGTTTAGTGTTTTTTTATATGTTTTAATTCGTCTTTAATTGTTGTTATATTTTACAAAGAAAGGGAGTATAATAAAAACTTGGTTTTTATGGGTTATTACTCCCTTTCTTTTAACTCGTAGCGTCTGCGGTTTGTTGTCTGCCGGAAAAACTTTGGATCGATTTTTAACCCTTTTCCCGTAATACAATCGAGCTGAAACTTTTCAGGCAGACTCGTGGCGACGATAAAAATGATCTAACAAATTTTCCTTTAAAAAATTAATAATTTTAGTATTATTTTGAATTTTTCGAGATTTTAATGTTTTTTCAAATTTGAATCAATACAAATGGGTAATGACCCCGACGCGTGCAGAAGGCACGAAACCTGATTCAATGAGAAAGGTAGTATAATAAAAACTTACTTCTAATAAATATAGAAAGTTAGTATAATATTTATAATAATAGAAAGTTATAATGTGTTGAAGGAACTCTAGATACTAAACGATGGACCATAGAGCGGAAAGCGGAAAGTTTGTGAGATATGAGATGATTGGAGGTGTTATGAATGATTATATCTGTATATGTGGGTTTTCGATAAACATGGAAATCAATTTTGTTATTTTTAACTGACAACGTAAGATCTAAAAAGATTACAGAAGGATTAATTATTTCTAAAGAGATTTTTATTTGTTTATGGAGTTAATTAGTTGGGGGAAGGAGTCTAGTTAGCAATTCCCGATAGGTTGTACCTGTCCAAATACAAAACCCATCATCTACATACATATTGAATTTTTTTGATTTAAAGGAGATTTAGAGTTTAAAATTTAGAGTTGAAGACATTGTCCATAAAAGGAGACTTATGTGCATCCATAGTCAAACCTTCTATTTGTTTGGTAAATTATATTGTTATATAAAATAGAATTTTTACATTCGTTAGGTTCAAATACAAATCATTAATTGGTTGGGTACTAAAAAAATGAGCGAAATTTCTGGTGTAAGGGTGGTTGTAACAATTAACCTACATGAGCTACGAGACACGTGTATAATATATTGTCATCATCATCTTAATTAAACTCTGAACGAACGCAAAGCAAGCAGTGACATTATTTGGTTATGTAATAATATTTAAATAATATTTTATTTGCGACAGACGCGTTTAGTAAGTGCACGACATATACATACGTAATAAAGCCTACGTACTTCGCTAACGAAAAACAAATTGTTCTCGAAACGTATCGACCCGGTTGGCGATCGAAATGTTGAATTTCCAAAGTCTACGATTCTTTCAATTTCGACGAAAATTGCAACGATATCGAGAACACACATGCACAGTTAATTTTCTTGTCAATACCGTGACGATTACTAATATTTCACCACCCATGGGCTAGGAAAACCACTGTCGTCAAATCAGTTGGTAGTCGACGCTCGTTGTGTGACCTCCGACTTAAGGAGACATTTATTATTAAGTTGTTATTAATAATTCAAAAGTATATTTCTTTCACAATATTTTCCAAAATTCTCAGTGACGGCTGCGTTTTTATTACATAACAATAAAAAATCTGTCGCGCAGATATTGAACCGTAAGTTCGGGTTTCAATATTTCTTAGACTTTCAAAGAGTCCGGATTAGTCCTACTTTATCTCAAATACATAATATATGGTACAAATACAAATCGTACATATTTACATATCAGATTGACTTTTTTTAATACTTTTTAGTCCTGTAGACCTCATCAGTGAAGAGAAGCTCTTGAGTCTGATGAGGGAGCCACAGTTCTTATTTAATATATACGAGTCATTTAATAATACGATAATAAAAGGTTATTTTCTAATGAAATTTTGAAGAATTTTGAAAAAAACTATTATAAATTTAAATGATTTATGGATTTAAGTTGGATTTTAGGAAGGTTTTAATTATTTAAATTTGCTCTGAAAGGTTCAGTATATCTCGATAGGTAAATTAATAGTTAATGATAATTGATATAAATTATCTTTGTTAAAACCATTTATTTATTGAAAAAATTCAACATGTTTCGAAGCCAATGGCTTCTTCGTCAGGATAACAAAAATAATATTTAAAAATCGAAGTATAGATCAAAATATTAAAAAGTTATATATGGAAAATGATAATATAAAGTACCTAATTAACATGAAAATAAATTTAAAAGATAACTATTTGCAAAAAGGACCTGATTATTTATAATATTCAATTTACTATTTACACTCTTTCTTTTTTCCAAAATTTCTAATTTATCAAATTGTGATTCTGTATAATTTGTATGCAAAATTTGTAAACCCTTATTAACATCAAAAGAATGATCCATAGCCAAAAGATGGTTAGCAATTTCAGAATTCAATAGTTAAAAATATTTCAAATGTTATTCAACCAGCTTTTTATACTAATAATAAATTAAAAAATACATATTAAATAATAAAGATAAGGATAATTTTTTTTTAAATCGGGTGTTTATAAATTAATTTGTAATGATTGTGATTATTTTTATATAGGAAAAACGTGTAGAAATTTAGAAATAAGAGTTAAGGAACACTTAAGGTGTTTAAATAGTAATAATTATTCTGAATTTGCTAACCATCTTTTGGCTATGGATCATTCTTTTGATATTAATAAGGGTTTACAAATTTTACATACAAATTATACAGAATCACAATTTGATAAATTAGAAATTTTGGAAATAAGAAAGAGTGTAAATAGTAAATTGAATATTATAAATAATCAGGTCCTTTTTGCAAATAGTTATCTTTTAAATTTATTTTCATGTTAATTAGGTACTTTATATTATCATTTTCCATATATAACTTTTTGATATTTTGATCTATACTTCGATTTTTAAATATTATTTTTGTTATCCTGACGAAGAAGCCATTGGCTTCGAAACATGTTGAATTTTTTCAATAAATAAGTGGTTTTAACAAAGTTAATTTATATAATTATGTTACCACAAAATACATTTGCTACATTTGAAGAAGAAGTAATAGTTAATGGCTTTATAAATATAGTGGTTCTGCATTTGGGTTTTATTAAATTTAGGCATTATGAATTGGTTTCGATTTCTCATAAGCTTGAAGTATTCCTGGTTTTCTGTAAGGCTTTTTTCTTTTCATATTCTCAATATGGAAACCTGCTTAAAAATATCATCCACGCTTGGAACTGGAAACAATTTAAAATGATATTTTGTTAAAAAGGTAGATTTTTTTTCAGTATTACCTTAATAATGATCCTTTGTGATATTTTTACTGAGTTTAGATATTTTATAAGAACCTCCCCATCTTCTTGCCTATTTATTTATCTGCAACCTAGACAAGAAAAACTCTGAGATTTATTCTATCGTGTCTCAACGACACAACATGTACCTGTGATGATACATGTTCGGCCACTAGATTTACGTTATGGTAAAATACACGCCATACGTCCCCCTAATGTTATTTTTGATTTTTATAATAATGCACTTTGAGTGCGTTATTATAGTTCGCGTACTACTAAGCCCAGGTATACATTTATAATATCTTATTGACGGTCCACAGAGTGTCGGCGGCAACATGCGTTATGCGGCCGTTTCAGGTTCAAGCTCATCTCCGGCCGTTTAATTTGTTTTTTTAACCGTGAATTCGAACGAAATTACCGGACGTTACGCGAAGTTACGGATAGACAGACAACGAAATTATTGTTTGATAAGAATCATACACAGCTACACCAAATATCAATAAAAAAATATTTTTTCATTTTATTCGACTTGTATTAAAGCGAATGAATTTTTCATAATCGATATAAGTTACTGTAATCACAGTTCAACCTTTTATCAAAAAGTAAGAAATATTGAAAAAAAATGCAAACTATGATGTTGCATATCTCCATAACTGTTGATATTAATTAGGTCATGGTTGCTTGAACATTTTCGACTCATTATCAAGGCAGCAATCCACCTGTAAAGTTTCTGCTACTAGCTATGAGACACCCTTTACACATCACGTCAAAAATGACGAAGTGTACAACGTTTCACCGTAACACATGATTGTTAAGGTATGCTCACACATGCTCATTAGTGGCACGTGAGCATGTGCGTTCTAGTAATGAGCATGCTTATTTGATTTGCGGGAGGAAGGAGTATCTTTTGAGCATGTGTGAACAGGCTTGCTTATGAGCATGCTAATGTCAATCGCTGGTATTCGGCTAGTATTGGTTTTATCAATGCGATCTTCTCAGTTGATGAAACAAATATGGCGCGTTGGGGAGATGACAAAACATTACTTTTCGTGAATTATTATAGGAATCACGAATGTCTGTGGAATACTCGGTCACCGCTGTGTAAAAATAATATAGCAAGAAATAATGTTTATGAAAGTTTATTAAAAAAGACATAAATGATTCAAATCTTACGATAAAAATTACAAAAACTAAAATCAAAAATTTGCCGATGGAAACTGTTTTGATTTATTGGTTCACTTGAATTTCCTGTTTCACTTTGCAAAGTTTCCATTTTGAACAAGAGCGTCTCTATTTATATATGACAAGAGCATGCTAGTGATAAGCACGTGTGTTTGATTGTTAGCTTTGAGCATGCCAATAACGAGCAAGTGTGTACAGTTGTAAGAGAGTGTTAATGAGTATGTGTGTATCAGTACCTTTAGGTGTTTTATTTCTTGCAGAAAGAGCGCGATGCCTCCTTACGTCCCCAACGGTCAGACCAGCGCGCGGGTGCAGTGCGCCGCGAGCAGCTTCCCCTCGGACGGCAGCAAAGAGGGTTTCCCCGCAGAAGACACGAATGCAGTCGCAACCTCGGGAAATGACAAGGATGCGATCGAAGAGAAATACTGGTTTCTCGGGGGAAACAACTTCGGCTTTGAGACTCCCCTCATCTGGCCGAACATCATCGCCATCTCCGCCTACCACCTCGCAGCAGTGATCATGGTGCTTTATTTCGCTGCTTTTTGGAGAGACTGTACGCTTCTAACGATATTATTTGGTAATTATTGTGTTACTGGCTACACGTAAAATTATGAACTTTTTATATTTAAATTTCAGCTTTCTATTAACTGGTTATTTTTTGCCCCAGTGATAAAGGAAAGATTTTTTTATTAAAATTTTCGAATCTCCAAATTTTTTTTATTCTGTTTAATTTGCTTCAGTTATTCACAAAATGCCAATTAAAATTTAACGAAAAATCGTGATATGAGTTTAATTAAGGTTAGTGTAGTTCGTGTAATCAACGCCATCTGGTAGCGTTAGTGTCGATCATTGTTACATAGATAAAATAAACAACAAAAATAAATTCACAAAATATCTGAACACTTCTTTTATACCTATCTCATTAGATACACATTGTTACATAGAAAATTGTTCATTTTGTCGGTACTCAATCAATTAATTATTGTAATTACCCCCACCATAACTGTAGCCACGCCTACGTTCAAAAATTGATTTGTTGCTAGAACAAGTGATGGATAGTTAGTTTGCGTCCATCCTGATGAAGATACAGTGGCATCGAAACCGGTAGACGTAGTGTTACCAGTCGAGTGGTTAATACAAAGTTGTTTAATTAAGATTAATAATTATGTCCAACCACAAAGTTAACGCAATAAACGTCAAAAATATAATAATAAGTTGCAGGATATTTCGCCTGTTGGAACAAATTTTCTTATTTGAAGTTACCCTGGTTTGGTTTCCTACAGGGAGAAATTGAACTAGAAGCTCTCTAGATATGAAGGATGCCACTTACCAGTTTGCAGGAACTTTGGCGTCTTTCTCCGTCCGATCTCCGTTCTCTTCCGTGTAGCTACCAAATCCGCTGAAAGCACCACTTTAACACACCAAATGTTTAATTATATTTTATAGTTTTTATCCGCCGCGACCAAATTCAACCGTTGGTCCGAGATGTCCCAAACAATCTGTCTCGTAGCAACTGTCACACACAGAGAACTCCGCGCTCATAGGTATTTCCTTTTATAAAATTCCCGACCAGAGACTAACAGATTTTTTGCTCGAACAACGCCCTTGTAAATATTATATTCAAAGTTTTTACATGATTTTTAACATTTTTACTATCCTGTGTCTCCTTAAGTTCTTCGTTATTCTGTAGGATTCGTTGTCGGCGGACTTGCTGGCTTTGGCGTGACTGCTGGAGCCCACAGGCACTGGTGTCACAAGGCTTACAAGGCCAAGCTGCCCCTCAAGATCATCCTAATGCTCTGTTACTCGGTGTCTGGTCAGGTATAAAACCATTTCTCATTCATGTTCTCTGTCATATCTCTGTTACACCTCAATCATATTCTCCATATCCCGACTCGGGAGTTAAGTTCCTTGACTTTCGGAAGTTTCGTGAATATAGTCGCGTTTTCTATCGTGATAGCATTATATTATAGTAGTTTACCTATTTTCACATGCATAAGACCTAGACATGCGACATCGAAGCAAAAAGCGGACACGGTGAGAACTAAACACTGATATGAAGACTCTAAGACCCATTGCCGGCAAGACAATCAGAGACAGAGTACCCAATGCGGAAATCCGCAGAACCTGCGACGTACAATATGTTGTAGGATGGAGCAGGCAGAGAAGGGGTTCCTGGAGGGACCAGACAAGTCTTTCCAGAGCCGTGATGAGGGAGATTCCAGAGGAGCGCCGGCCGCCAGGAAGACCACTAAAGAGATGGAGAGAGAGCTGGACGTCCTCGCCACAAGACCAGGACTGACTGCCAATACAGATCAAGGATCTAATAAAAGAAGAAGAAGAAGACCTATTTCCAAACTTGTGTTCGACTCCGACCGGGTACTTTATTTGGAATCGTTATAATGGTCAAAATGATGTGGTTTAAGCAAATAGGTCACTTATAGTTGTATGATAGTTTATTCTATGTTAAACTATGTGCAAAAGGTTACCTATAAGACGAATAAGTTGAGAATATTTGGCGCACTGCCGAAATTATCGATATCTAGCTGTAACCCGTAAAAATGATGGAATATTTGTTCGCGTCTTTGCTAAACCCTAGTATATATTTATAGAATCTTTTTGGCGATCTACGAAAAGGCGGCCGTAGCAACATGCGTTAATCGGCCGGTTCGGGTTTGGTGACCCGGGGTTCAAGCCCCATCTCCGGCCGTGAATTCGAACGAAATTACGGTGATTATTGTCACATCACAAGCTCACAATTCATGATTGATCAGTAATAGTTAAGAGCCCCGCCCACAAGACGCGTTCCGGTTATCCAATCCGATCCGCAGATCGTTGCGATCTATGCGACGTCCATAGTTCTCTTAGGCCGGCCGCACTTTGGATACGAATTATTACGTACGTATTCGTACGATTATTTTCGTACGTATGGAGCGCGCACATTGCTTGCGACCTGCGTTGGTCGCGTTCAGTTACTTTTCGCATTTCTCCAATAACGTTTGTGCCAAATGAATAATCTGTATCTTCTGGAAAACTCTATTATGGCAGACTTAAATAATGACAAATTTCATGACTATCCTTCTAATAGATTCACAAATGCTGGGGAGAATCGAAGTGCAACGAGAGCTCATAACATCGGAAAAATATTTAGAAGTTTTTGTTCGAAGTACATAATAAACCAAATTATTTAACTTACAGGTATTTTTTAGGTCTTTAGAGATTCTCCGCCGTGATCTGCGCTGATGGTCACTTTGGTCCCACAAACATTTTTGATCATGTGTCAAACTGACAAAAATCCGGATCGTTTCGGACGTCGCATCTATACGTGCGTACACGCACTACTAAATCGTGTACAGCGTGCGATGTTCAATACTACTTCGAAGGTCAGGAATGTACTTGCGTATTCGTACGTACACGTAATACTCAATTTCGTACGAAAACGCATCCAGTGTGCGGCCGGCGTTATGCCCGACGTATACGAATCGCGAGACCGGAACGCAACCAGTGTGCGGAGGCTCTAATTCAGTGGACTTTGCTGCCCTACCGGCCGCATGCCTTACTACGCAAAACTCGGGACCAAGCCCAAGGAATCCCAAGTCTCATAACAATTATTTATTTATTTATTTATTTACTTATTTATTTATTTATTTATTTAACGCCCTTATGGGCTTTTACAATGTACAGAATAATTTTTTTTTTTAAATTACATAAGACGGTAATTAAAATACAGTTAAAAGTTACAATAATAATAGTTAAAGTTAATAATAATAATAATAATAATAATACAGAAAAATATAAGAAAAACATAAAACCATAAGATAAAATAATAATAAAGTTAAAGGTAGAAATAATAATAGTTAAAGGTAAAATAGAAAGATTTATTGTCCAATTCCATGTTGTTGGGATGTAAACAATTGTATCAGCTTTGTCCTATAAACAGTTATACTATCAGCAAAAATGTCAGCCGCCTCTGCGTGCTATGTCAACAATAACTGTCTGAAACAACAACAACAAAAAACAGGAAATTAACAACTCTCCTACCACCAAGGCTAAATTTCTCAATTCATAGAGGTGCAACACGCTTTAAGATTTTGCTTGAAGTTTATTTTACATTTAAATTAATATTTTTGTTAATTAAATCCGTTACAAGACGATTATTTGTATGTAATTTTTTTTTGTAAATCGTTTCCTTTGCGAGTCCACATGATATGACAAACTAATTAATATTAAGTGGATTAAATTTATGGGCTGCTATTTAAAAGCCTTCGAAATTAAAATAAGAAATTGAGTTGGCGTGAAGCCTTTTTGTGGAAAAGAATAATCTCTTCGGCAACCCTTAAATTCTACCCGGAGAGTCAAACAAATTTATTTCGTTGATGTCAACACTATTTTATCCAAATATGTTGAATCATCCAAAAATATAGAATAATCAATTTAGCTTAGAGGTTAAAGTCGAAACATTCCGTGCACCGGTTTCCAGCCCTTACTAACTAATAGTTAAGCTAACTAATAGTTAAATTTAATTGATTATTAATAATGTTTTGTTTACTTTTTTTAATTTCTTACGATTCTAAATCATTAAATTTCAGACCAAAATTATTTATGTGTAAAATAGAAAGTCCTAAATTTTTATGAAAACCGCGATCATTTTCTAATAAATAATTTACAAATTCAGAAAAACAATGATTATTCAGACATCTTAAATGTTATTTTATTCTTACACGGGGGAAAGGTTTTTCCGAAACATATAGGTCTAATTAATAAATATAAGTGGATACAAACAAATAATAAAATAATTTTTTTATTATCTTCTTCTTCTTTCTTCTTCAACAGTCTTCGTCTTTCCACTGCTGGATATAGGCCTCTTCCTTATTTTTCCATTCTTCCCTGTTGTTGGCTAATTGTACCCATTTATTTTCCCCCACAGTGACAATTCATCGGCCCATCTCTTTATTTTCCCAAGGTCTCCATTTCAGAACTCTGGGAGGCCATCTTGTTCTTTGGCGGAGCCTGTAACCGCTAGGAGATGCGTCCCCAGATGGCGGATAGGGGAAAGCTCGCCAGATATGGAGGGCAGGAGGGAAATAAAATACCTCTCGCAGACCAACAGGCAGTAGCGTCTGACCCATAATGGGCGGCTACAAATAGCGTCTGTTCCCTATGTTAAGGGCGGCAGATTTTAAACTCACCAACCCTTCTGGCAAGCGTGGTGTTTTGATGCCAAAAACCTTCTTTTTTATTATTTATTGAATAAACTGAAATTGTATACATACTTTAGAACACGATATACGACTGGGTGCGCGACCACCGGGTGCACCACAAGTTCAGCGAGACGGACGCCGATCCGCACAACGCCAACCGAGGGTTCTTCTTCTCCCACGTGGGCTGGCTCATGATGAAGAAGCACCCCGAGGTCCTGCAGAAGGGCAAGACCATCGACATGAGCGACATACTGGACGACCCGGTCGTCCAATTCAATAACAAGTAAGCACAGAAAACGACAGAATATCCAGTAATAATAATTTCGATGTCTGTCTGTCCGTAACCTCCTGTAACATCCGTAACTCCTATTTTCATTATTTTTTTTAGATATATACGAAATTTTCTTCTTATCCTTTACCCCACCTCGCGATATATTTTCTATACAAATGTACACCTGTTGACAGATTTACGAACACGTCACATATGTAATGTCAATAAGTATGTAAAAGTTGAGGGGTTACATACATATTTCAAAAAAATTATGTACATCGATTAGAAAAATTATACATTTTTCCTTACAAGGGAACTGCGACATATTTTATTTATACATAAATATAAACCTATAAAGGTATTTTCAATCGGTAAATTAATGTTTAGTTAAAGCATGTAGTTTTGTGAAATGAAATAAATAATGCGTTGAATACATTTATTTCTCACCGGAGACAAGCTCCGGGAGCAAGTGAAAGTACACAAGTATTATAAACACGAGTAAGGGAAGTCTGGTCGCGAAGCGGTGGTCCGCCCGATCCGATGACGGAGACTCGACTTCTGCTACTGCGGCGACGCCTCTTATCTCTCCCTAGAACTCCTTCTTTGCTCTCGGTCATCGCCTTCCGCACGCTCTGGAACTTCCTGTGTTTCCAGGTGGCGAAAAGTTAGCAGCTGTGTGAGCAGTTTGTTTAGATAGCGAGACAAACAGAATATATACGAATTTGCATACAGATGTTCGAGTCCCAATTGTATAATGATATCTGTTATATAGTTGTAAGAATTATAATTTAATATTTAAATATTATTTCTAAAATTATTTATATAAAAACCATAGAAAGGGGAATCGGTTCGTAAATTTATCACTAATTTGCATCTATCTATTATACAAGTATGTTTGTGAATTTTCACGAAATCCATAAAAAGCAGGGGCATGCAGTGGAAACTGCAGCGTGACTTTTAGATAACTAAATATTTTGAAAAAAAGTTTTTTTTCAGTTTCAGTGCCGATAAATCGGCGTTTATTAGCTCAATAACTTTTATAACAGCTTGCATCAAAACATAATTAATGTTAAGAATATTTACAGAGTTTATGAATAAGATAGCAACAAATACAATATACAATTTTTTGTATGCAGGCCTTTATCGTTACCTACCTCGCTAGGTACATAAAAATACCTGTTCTGAGGTAAGTAGCCATTCCATTCATTGAGACTCCATTTAAATATTTAATTTCATGGTTACGTAATTAGAAGAATAAAAGAAAAATAAAGTAAAGTAATTTAGAGTAAAAAGTATATAAAGTAAATAAGAAATAAAGTAAATAAGAATAAAAATATAAGTAAAGCAAATTAAAAGTTATATACATATATGAACAAACAAAAGTGTAAATAAGTAAATTAATTCCAAGGTTGATAATATAAGAACAAAGTATAGAGTAAATGTTCAGTAAATACAGTATTGTTCATTTGAGCGTCTCTTCCAGCTGATTTCTCCCAATATTGAATAGCCATTCAGTCAGCAATACACGTCGAAATGAAATGAAACGATCTCGTAATAAACCTATCACAATGATTATCATAGTATTCATATTTTGATATATCATAATTTTCACATTAATATTTAATTTCATTTTTTTTCTAATTTATATGTTTAAAAAAAAGTCATGCTTCAATGTTCACACTGCACGCGCCTGATATATAGCCTATATATACCAGTAGTTGTATTCTTTTTTCTGAGAATTTTAATTCACTGTCACGACTTATAGGTATTTCAAACTGATGAAGATTACGTGTTGCTTCGTGCTGCCGACCATAATCCCAGTTTACTTGTGGGGAGAGACCTGGGGCAATGCCATCGTCTCCCAGCCGCTGGTGAGGTACATCATCAACCTCAACTGCACCTGGTTGGTCAACAGCCTGGCGCACATGTACGGTCAAAAACCGTATGACAAGTAAGACATTTGCACATTTTTATAAAAAAATTAAAAATAGTCTTCTTTTATTTTTAATACTTCATGCATTATTACTCCTGATATATCATTTTAAATAACAATAAAGGTCAGAGTGCGAGCGGTTATCCGCCCAATACGATGACCCGATTATTTCTCCCTAGAATACCTCCTTTGCTCTCGGTCATCGCCTTTCGCACGTTCTGGAACTTTCTTTATTTCCGGGCGGCGAGGAGTGTGTTCTAATGCCGGTTGATCTCGTTGTTCACAAAATCTTAATGCATCACCAGACAAATTATTATATTAAAATTCATCCTAAACAACCAAACGATCAATAAAAAAAATTCAGGACGCGCTTTTATAAGTGTTCTTGCAAAGAAACTGTCAGGTTTGATTAATTATCAGAATTTTAGCAATGGTGACAAAAATAGAGGCTCATTTGGCATGAGGCATCAAAAAATACATTCAAATTAGAATTTTTTGGACGTTATTGTACGTACGAAATAAATTTCAAGATAAGTTATATAGGATAACTTTATGTAAAATTTATGCTGAAGAAGAGAACATTGTTCTCAAAACATGATATGTTTCATATTGTAAATAAAAAAATGGTGTTTACAAATTTACTTGCTGTAATTAACGTAATTTATCATTTACAAGTATCTTTTTTCTAGTGTTTCTTATTAGGGAGCGTCCATAAACTGCGTGGCCTGGTCAAGGGGTTAGGTAGAATGCTACGCTGGGCTACGTGGGGGAGGGGAGGTCAAAATCGAGCTCCGTAATTCTTTCATTTATTTTATTTGGCACAATTAAAACGATACACAATATGCGATCGGTAAATATGCGCACATCGGTTTGCACAAAATCAATAATTTTAAAATAATTAAATAAATAAAAATAACTTAGTTAAACACCACTTATATTTATTTTCAAATCCAACCAGGTTTCGCTACGACCGTAGCTTTTACAGGAAGAATCTTAACTGCCTAAACATACAAAAATTATGCGCTTATATACTAGTGTGAAAGGTGAAAGGACGGAGTGCCAATAGTGGGGGTAGGGGGTGGGATTTCGCAGGGAATATTACTATTAAGAGGGAACATATTTAAAAGTGGACAAAAAGATAAATTTACTTGATTATTAATGATTTTATGATTCATACTAATGGCTTTTCTTATCTCTAATGCCTCTAAATTATCTAGTCTATTATCTATTCCGTTTTTATGAATAATACTAACTCCTGAACTTATTATTGAACGTGTGGTCTTCTTCAATTAAATGGTTTACAAATTCTAAGAACCCACAACTTTTTAAATAACACAAGTGCTCTTTTACTCTAATTTTTACATTACGCGACGTCTTCCCTATATAAAACGCGGGGCAATCGTTGCATTTCAATGAATATACACCAGAATGGCTAAATTTATCATCCTTATCTTTACAATTGACTAAAAATTTACCTTTATTATTATTCGTATAAAACGCGGGTCTGATGTCTGGTGGGAGATTTTTGACGCTAGAAGTGGAAAAAGTAGAATTAATAAATAAAATACAACGCCATTGGAAAACTTGGTGCTTAACTACATCACTACTGTGGAACAAAAATTTATTACGGGCTAATTGTTGCATTTTTCTATTTAAAATATTATCTACAAAGCTACCTTCATAACCGTTATTAACTGCTATCTGTTTGATTTTGGACAATTCTAAAATAAAGTTATCACGTGTGAAGGAGACGGATACAAGACGATGGACCATAGAACGATAAGCGGTGTCTTAAAACAATACCCACGTTAGGGCTACGTTAGGTTAGGTTAGGTTAGGTTAGGTTAGGTTAGGTTAGCTCGAGGGGGGGGAGGGGTTCAAAAGAGTTCAAAATGGAACCATATGGTTTATGGATGCTCCCTTATCGAACCATAAAAAACGTATTGTTGTTCATGTTAATATTGTTCCCCTAATTATATTATCTTTGAATATTTTTATTTAAAATTTTTAATGTCATACTAGGAATATTTATTAGGGTCATTAATGATCTGTGAATGATTTGTGTGTGATTTTTAATAATTGTCAGCAAATTTCCCCAACCTGCCTATAGGAGACAATTCGCCCCTAATAGCAGTCAATTTAACAAATTCTTCAATTACAGGAATATAAGCCCTGTAGAGAACAAGGCTGTGGCCTTCCTCGCCATGGGGGAGGGCTGGCACAACTACCACCACGCCTTCCCTTGGGACTACAAAGCGGCTGAACTCGGAGACTACGGCCTGAATCTGACAACCTTCTGGATCGACCAGTTTGCCAAGATCGGTTGGGCGTACGACCTCAAAGAGCCTTCTACAAATCTAGTCAGGAAGGTGGTAGAAGCCAGCGGGGACGGAAGTCACCCGGTATTCGGTCACGAAGAAATCCTGGAACAAGAAGCAAAGGCGGTTAATTTAGACGACAAAGAAAAACAGTTATAATCATCATAAAATGCAATATATTTAATTTAGTTAATGAGGATTCTTAAAGGATCCCTTAGGGATGCAAATTAAAGCAATGGGATAATTGGTAATCTGGTGCATACAATTATTGAAACCATTCTCATTGTGGACGATGATGCTGTATCATGTACAGAGCTCATGTCAGGACTGAGCACTGGTCCTTCAGTCCGCTTCTACACTTTTTGCGTCACCGACTACAGTAATTTGTCTGACTTGATCTGTCCATTTCTTTAGAGATTGACTTCTTGTATGTACGCATACATTCCCAGTGATCACCAAGATGTAAGTATGTTGAAATATCCAGGCTCAAAATCAAACATTTTTTTGTAAATGCGCGCAGAAAACGAATAATTCTCGAAAAATTAAACGGGTGGTAAAATAATATTTTATAATAATTTGAATTAATTGCTAGTGGGTGCCGAGTAGTAAATAAAAAAATATTTAGGAATAGGTAAAGATTCCGTATTGTTTTTATTATTATTTTTAAATTTTTCTTTCATATTTTTATATATGTAAATATTTAATTTTGTAGAATGAGCTGATAACATAATTTCTGTTTGTTTTTTTAATGTATGATCATCTTATTTATAATTTATATGAAGAAAGGAGTTTTGGTTGAGTCGGCGGATTCAAAAATCAGAAACCAAAAAAAAATATAATCTTTTAAAAATATAATTAATTTTGTACATTACACGTTGTTCTGTCAAAATCATAAAAATATTTTTAAAATATGTACTTACATATTGAGAAATATACCACCGCCTGGACTCGATAATTACTGAGAAGTCTGAATTATAGAAATATATATATTATAAACATGAATATTTTCGGTGTTTATATATATGTACATGTATAATAGTTTATAATAGTTATGTTATTTATAAGTATGCAGGGTGTCTCTAGTTAGTATTAAAAACTTTAAGGGAGTTTTCTTCATTCAATTTTAAATAGAATATATTTCTTACACTTTGAATGAAATTTAATGTCGAATGTTACGGAGATAAGCGACATCAAAGATTAAATTTTTTTCAGTATTTTTTACTTATTTTCTTTTAAACGTTGGACTAATCAGGACATAGACTAACTTATATGGGATTTAAAAATTCACGCGCTTTGATACAAGTCAAATAAAATGATTAAAACCTTTTAAAATTTGAAAAATATTTTTTTGTAAGGTTTTTGTCATTTTTCTTTTTTTTGACATGTATTAGAGAGAATGAATTTTTAATATTTCATATAATTTAGTATAGTTATAGTCTAAATTTTTACGGAAATCTTGTCCCCGTACCTAACTGTCAACGTTTTACCTAAAGTGTTCATAATATTTTCTATTCAAAATTGAGTGAAAAAGACTCCTATGAAGTTTTTTCTACTAGCTACGAGACATCCTGTATATGTATAGATTTAGTGTCCGTCAGGTTTGACGAGTCTGGGAGATAAGTTATTTTCGGGTGGCAACACATACAAACACCAAAACATTTTATATCATTAAAGGTATTTAATAGTGCTAATAGCTCAACGATTTATCGTGAGGTTAATTAATGTCTGTTATTTTAATACACTCCTTGTTATTCAAATTAAATTTTTAGGGCCCGTAAAACGTTTGTAGGGGAGTTGTGCTTAAGATGACATACTTTTTCTTTCAAGACAAATATTTGAAATAATTAAAGTCGTGTGAGATTAGCATCTTGCGTATATTCTTAAATGTATCATAATCAACGAAATTACTAAATTTTTAGAACAATCAATGTGACATAAAATTAAAAAAATAACATAAATCGCACTCAGGTCGACGTGTGTGAGACGACATATCTATAGGGTAAATTGACATAGTATTCCATCTTAGACTTAAAAGGTATGTCATTTTATACACTATTAATCTTAGGAGCATAGATCGCAAATAAAAATTTTCTTTCTTGCATGTATGCCTGCGCATAGTGTATGACACCAGTTGGAACACAGTTGGCACTTCACCCAATGTTCTTTTGGCTTAGCAGTAAAGGCAATGAACTATATGAAAAGGTAAGATGACATAGTATGCCATCTTACACCTACTTCATCTTACCCAATAGATAATGCAAACTTTATTTTAATTGTTGTGACAATAACTTTGAGGTTAGAATGCGTTTTTATCAATATTTGTGTCATATAATAGTTCTAATAGACATTCCAAATTAGTTTTACAAGAAGCTCCTTACCTTGCGAATATTTTCACCACCAAACAAAATCGTAAGCAAAATTTTTAATCACATCAAAATCACAAAAATACATACGCACAACTTTGCAATCTGTGTTCCCCTTTCGCCATACTGAGTGTCAACATCAGCGATATCTGAAGGCACTCTCTAAAGCGTTATTGGTTCACTTTTAGCGCGCATATTTAAATCAATATTGTTGGTGTGTCATCTTATCTGACTATGTCATCTTAAGCACAACTCCCCTATTGTATTATTTTTTTTAAAAACATTAATATTTTATGCCGGCCGAGGTCCTTGCCCAGGGCTCCAATTTACTTATTCCGGGCCTGCAATTGATAATGAATACCTAGCGAAAGTCAAGCGGCAAAAAGTAGTAGAATATATTAAATTATAATAACGATTATGACTTTAGTTAAAAATAAATTTTTTCATCGCCAGTAAATTTCTTACCATTTTGGAAATGATTATAAATGATTGTTTGGATGAATTAAGGCTTTATGAAAAACGATTTAAATATTCGATTTACGAATTTTTTGTTTATTATAGGTAGGTACTACATTATTCACTTTATTGTGTTTGTTGTACTTACTTACACCATCATGCCGTTTTCCCGCGGAGATAGGCGGAGAGGATAGAGCGCCTTCTATATAGACACATAGGAACACTCTTCTGTCCTGACGCTAAACACTTGCCTCAAGCCTCGACGATTGTTAAGGCTTCCAACAGGACTATCTTCTAGTATCTGATTAATCTGATCATGCGACACCTTCCGCGGTCGTCACCTTTTTCTAACGCCGTCACATATCTTTCTTCACGCTCTTTCCTCAATCCTTCGCTCAACATGCCCAGACGATCTGAGCGCCCCTTTTTTATCTATGCAAAGATCAGCTTTACATTACTTCTAATATCTTTATTATTTTCTCTGTCATAAATGGATTTGTCGCACATACGTCTAAGTGTTCTGACATCCACTGCATTCAGTCTACTTTCGTTCTTCTGTTTTTTTGTACTTCTAGGTTTACGCTATGAAAGTCCCATTTTCGAGTAACAGTGACATTTTGTATTTCATTGAAAATCTTTAACAAGATACAATAAAAACAATAAAATCATTCTTTGTTATTATACGTTGAATAATTCTTATTATTAGTCAAATATTCACATTTATTATATTTAAATTGACTAATTTTGTATTGGGGGTCTGAATATTAAGTTGTATATATATTTTTAAATTATTACAGTCTAAATAATTTAGTACTGTGTATAATTTAGCTACAAGTGTAAGTAAATTTTTAAAGCCACAGACTTGAATAATTTTTATATTGTTAAAAAAATGTTTACCCTTTTATAAACCAATAAAAATTATTTGTAATGAATATATTCGTATTTTTTTAACATATCAATTATATTTTGATTTCTTTTCTTTACTAAACTATGTAAAGGTGGACCTTAATTCACCCTACCATTTCAAAATGAAATAGCTTTTTTACTCCCTTTCTTTTAACTCGTAGCGTCTGCTTGTCTGCCGAAAAACTTTGGATCGATTTTTAACCCCTTTCTCGTGATCCAATCGAGCTTAAACTTTGCAGGCAGGCTCATGGCGACGATAAAAATGATCTGACAATTTTTCGTTTAAAAAAAATTAATAATTACAGTATAATTTTGGATTTTTCGAAATTTTAACGATTTATATATTGTTTAATTTTCGATCCCGACGCGTGGAGTAGGCGCGAAACCTGTTTCAATGAGAAAGGGAGTATTTTTTTCATGTTTTCGTCTTAGTCAAGATTAGTACAATATTAGGAACAAATAGTATAGTAGAGCCTTCAAAATTAGAACTAACCAGAAGTTCTGAATAAATCAGTAGTTTTTACCATAAGTCCGGCCAGGGGGATGCAGTAAATACCTACAAAATACACAGATGTCTCACAGTTAGTAGCAAAAACATTACAATCTTGTTACAGTTTTCTGGGATGTGTACATGGTGTAACATAGCTAGACCACAATACTTTATCGGTTGATTCCTGCCTAAATTGTGAGTCGAATATGTTCAAGCAACCTCGTGATATAAGGTCATCCTAATATCAATAGTTATAGAGATATGCAATACCATATGACGTACCATTTACCTTCGAGCCATTTCGATTTGTAGAAATACCCTTCGGGTATAATGCGCTTCATTCACCGGCCAGCTAGAAGGTGAAACTATGAGTATAAAAGTATAAAATTTTACTTTAAATAGCTAGAATTCTAGACATGATACAGATTGCTTTGTGGAAGAGGTATATTGTAAGTAAAAAATCGAAAGACAATCGAATTAGATGTGTAACGCCGGCCACTGGATGCGTTTTCGTACGAAATTGAGAAGTACGTATACGTACGAATACGCAAGTACATTCCTGACCTTCGAAGTAATATTGAACATCGCACACTGTACACGATTTAGTAGTGCGTGTACGCACGAATAGATGCGACGTCCGACACAATCCGGATTTGTTCGGAAATATTTGCGATTTCGTAAGATGGATATTGAAAAATTTGTCAATTTGATACATGACCCACAAATGTTTGTGGGACCAAAGTGATTCAACTACGTGACCATCAGCGCATATCATTGCGGAGAATCTCTAAAGAACTAAAAAATACATGTAAGATAAATAATTTGGTTCAATGAAGGTGAGGTATAATCATGTACTTCGAACAAAAAAACTTTTAAATATTTCTCCGATGTTATGAGCTCTCGTTGCACTTCGATTCTCCCCAGCACTTGCGAATCTATAAGAAGGATTGTCATGAAATTTGTCATTATTTAAGTCTGCCATAATAGATTTTCCAGAAGATACAGATTTTTCATTTGGCACAAACATTATTGGAGAAATGCGAAAAGTAACTGATCGTGACCAACGCAAGACGCAATCAATGTGCGCGCTCAATACGTACGAAAATAATCGTACGAATACGTACGTAATAATTCATATCCAAAGTGCGGCCGGCCTAACACTTACCAAGATACTATCAAATACGGAGGAAGGCAGAGCAGATAGAATTTGTCACATATTCTTCATCTGACACACGCTTCAGATTTACATCCCCTAGGTTCTAAAGACTAGCGGCTTCACCGTCCTTCAGGACACACTCATCCGTATTCTGAAAATAACAATGTCTGGATCTCTAAGATCTTTATCCCAACACTTAATAGACGATAATAATAATTAAAAATGTCCAGAGCGGATTTTGGAATTCTACGGCTCAAATACACTGTATTAAAAGATGATATAAGAAAGATTGTTTCTTACAAACGTATTAATTTCTTCATCCACAGCGTTCAGATGAAATACCATGACTAAACTTGTCATGACCACGTTAGGTGTTACCGCTTATTTAAATCTTCCCATCTTGACATTTGACAGATAACAATTTACATCTTTCTCCCTCCCTCTATATCTATCTCATGTAGAAACTTACAGAAACAAACACCGACGTAAAGCTATGTCTCGTTTATTTTTAATTTTTATTATCGTCTATTAAGTGTTGGGATAAAGATTTTAAAGATCCAGACATAACTGTCAAATGTCAAGATGGGAAGATTTGAATACGCGGTAACGCCGAACGCGGTCTTGACAAGTTTAGCCACGATATTTCATCAGGACGCTGTGGATGAAGAAATGAATACGTTTGTAAGAAACAATCTTTCTTGTATCATCTTTTAATACAGTGTATTTGAGCTGTAGAATTACAAAATCCGCTCTGGACATTTTTAATTTTTATTATCGTCCATTAAGTGTTGCGATATGATCTTAAAGATCCAGACATTGTTATTTTCAGAATCGGGGCGACTATCTACCTATATCCACCAAGGAAACAATGGCCCGCATTTTTTCTCATCTCATCAAAATTATCTATATTGTATTTAAAAAAAATTATGGGTAAAATCAGTTTTCTAAACGGTCCAAGTAAACTTATTTGTTGACAAAATTATAAAAATATAGAAAAAGTTCAAGATTAGAATGCCACCAGTATAACTTGGCGTACGAGGGAGGGCGTCCCTGTCACGAAACAGAAGTTGCCCGGGTGTAAATTTATTACACAATACATAATATACAAAGTGGCCGGTACATTGACAAATGTATTTTATAATAGAAATTTGATTTGGCAACACTAAAGAAACGAACCAGTGATGGCGGCCGCTCTGTCTAGAGTCCTGTCAGACGATAATATTGATCCATTATTTGCTTTTCAGCTTCCCAAAACTTTAAAACTACATTGGACATTGGTCCTTGCACCACCTGCAAGTTGTTGCAAGACTGTTTTGGACATAATTCAGTGTATATTGGAAATCAAGATGTCACAGCTCGCGCAAATACGAGATTGAACCGAATGACAGAGCGAGGGGTTACCGCCGGGTGCGGTACAGTCTCATCCAGAGATCAAAAGGTTGAAATTATGATCTCCGTATCCATAAAATCTCAAGAACGACGTCTCCGCTAAAACATGATAGTTCATTTTTTGAAGAACTCCTCCTAGAAGCTCCTGAAAAAGGGTTTACACTTTGTGGTGATATATTAATTTAATTAAATAAAGTCAAAATAACCTTGTTTTCACCACTTTCACAGATAAAATATCAAAATGTTTTGAAAAATTCATCTTCGGGATAACTAGTGTACTAACGTTAAATATAAATTTGCATTATAATTTACGATAGAAGTCATCTCTAACATCATTAATTGGTGAATTTGCTATGTTCATCGACTGACCTCGTGTATAATTTTAGATATAAAATTCTATTATTGAACTTATAAAAAAAGCAGTTTGTCTCATTTCAAAACATTGCTGGCTGATAAATTGTAACCCTTGAAGTTTCGACCGTTCCAGTGAGTGATCTTCTTAATATTACCAGAAACTTCAGTGGCAGTCTCATTGGCACCTCACTAAAGTGTCAAAAGGTCGACACTACGCCGCTATTCGGCCACTCATCCCATCTCGAGCCTGGTTTCACAGGATCAGATTGAGCAGGAGGGAGACTTCAATGGTTTGCCGAATGCGTCTGGTCCATTGCTCCGTCCGCTTGCACCTTGCAAGAATCCATGTTCTGAACTCCCCAATCTGTGAGTGTGGACAAGAGGAGGAGGATTTGAACCAGTCAGTCCCTACTCCAGGACCTTGCAGATCGTAATGTCCCTTCCCCTACAAACATCCAGCTCTTGCTTACAGACTGCCGACGAAGTATTGGAAGTTTTACTAAGATTCTTACAGATTAATTGCATTGAGCTGTAATGTTTATGTAGACGACCTATGGACTAGTGTTTGGCAATAACATCCTCTTACTGGGTGACAAGCCATTAAAGTTTCGACCGCTAAAAATCATGAGGTACGACTAATGTTACTACGGATGCGTGTCCAGAATCCGATAGCGTTTGACTTCTCTCGAGAACTATACCCTACCATGTAATACCCCTCTACCGCCGATGTCTTTATTAATGCGGATGGGCATGCTAGCATTAATACATTCGAAATATATATTTTTCTAATGTATTTCTTTTGTGTAAATGTAGGACGATTCCTCGTTATAAGATACAAATTTATTGATTTTTTTTAACCCTAAATACGTACGTATCGTCCCTTTAGAGGTAAAACTCACTTAAGGGGGGGGTAAGGTTAATTCGTACAAAAAAAGGCATGTTTTTGTGAATTTTTTGTGACGACACAGTTAAAACCTCTTTATTTAAACTAATGTTACATTAAAGTATGACATTCGAAGAATATTGTGTAAAATTTTCACAAAGAAATACGGCAATGACAGCAATTATTCGGAGGTGTCTCGGAAAAAAGTAGAATTGCGGTGCCCCTCATAACTTGGTGCTGGATCATCTGAAATCAAAAAATCAAAGTTCATTCGTTAGATAATAGTTTTCCCCAGGTAACGCTGGGAGGGTTTTTTAAATTTTAATTTTTCACTTTTTGGAACACTTTGAAGGGAAAAACGCAATTTTTTGCGAAAAAATCTGCTAATTTGTTATATTAAAAAATAACATTTTAAACAAATTTGAAAAAAAAACTCTCCAGCGTTACCTCATAAATTATGTACAGAAATAGTGTTCAAAATTTCAAAAGGATCGGTACAGTAGTTTTGAAGTTATGAGGGGCACCGACTTTGTAAACGTGAGTTGTGGGGAAAACGCTTTAAAGTTTTGAACACTAAAAATCTGGTATAAAATGTTCATAAGAAAATTTTATCGGCTTACCACACTGAATCATCAATGCCAGGCTCATAAAGGATAGGCTTGATGGCATCCAAAACATCCTCGGAAGAGCACTGTACGTGTGTTTGAACGAATCCACTGCATAAGGGTCGGGTAGGTATAAAAATTCTACAGATATAAAAATACTCATAAATTCGTCAATTTTGTTCCAATCGACTTGAAATTTTGACACAATATTGTTGAGATATTATGCATTCAGTAAAAAAAAAATACAAAAAAAAAATAATAATACCTTACCCCCCCTTAAAGACTGTGATGGCTCCTCTTCTTCGCCTTTCTGCTCGATCCTACTCCTGACTGAGTTTACGCCTTGTTAGAGGCAAACAAGCTATCTATCTACGTCGGGTGAAGGCTCTACGGTTTTTAACGTAGTATTTCCAATCACCCTCGCTTTATTCAAGACCTCCCCAGTTCACGTTGTGTAATTTTTTGTTTCGAACTATAGGGGATGAATTGGTTTTGTGGTAACCCTATCGCAAGCTAAACTTAAATTAAATACTGGGGTATGAAGTTCGTGAATGTTCATGGAAAACGCAACCAAAACTACCTAGAACGTCAATTAAGCCCTACGGTGCAATTGCTAAACATACTATGTTCCGTGGCCCTATATTATTTACCTATCATTCCTACGGACTGAAACCACTGCATCTGGTGTAGCTGCGCTTCCAGAGTGCGCGATCCTCTGCTCCACGCCCTCTCCGCTCGATCCCCCATTGTCCTACCTGTATGGGATCGACCGCCATCCACTGGAAAGGTTAGTGACGTGCCGTTATCACATGCGCATGCACATATAGAGTACATAGATCCCCTGAAAGCCCTCGAGTCCTTCGTAGCCGCTCCTATGGATGATTCCGTCTTCGACGCCCTCGCTGATTAATAATTTTATCTTCCGCCGTTATCTCGCTGTGCTTATTCCCTACGATCTTTTATATTTACTCTGCATTATCTTTATATCAATTACATTGTTACGTTTATTTACTAGCCGGCCTAAGTTCCGTCACCTGTATCTGGCCCTATGTCTCATTCTAGTGGTACGTTGGGTTCTAATGGATAAGGGGTTTGTAGAAGGTATGTGTAAATGTATGTGTACGCGGAAAATGTGGTTGCTTTAAATTCGGCCCCTCCATACCCAAAGGCTCATCGGTGACTGATCCCATCTTCCTTCTCCCGACACGAGTTCCGGATACGTTGACCTGAGCCTGGATGCGCCTTTTCATGTTGGGCCTCTTCTGTGCAAAGTACCGCACCATCCCTCGCGTCAGTGTCTGGCGTCCGGGCTCAGAGCCAGTTTGCCCCCCGAATTCCAACTCCTCCAGGTTAAACTAAGTTAAACTACGGTATATATATACTGAAGCTATTGTAAAGATGGTCCCGGGCCACCTGTCAAGTCAAAAATATGCGAGTGGGGAGGGGGAGTTTCCTAGGCTCCCCAACCCTCGCCTGTGAGCAACTACAGCCCATTGGCCATTCGCGACACTACAGTGACTGCAATCACCCTCCCAGGTAGTACTTATTATAATCTGGTATGCATCAATACGTTCAATCCATTCCAGACGAGGGAAGACATCCGCACGGGTGTTGTGCCACCCGTGAAGAGCCCCCTCATACACTACGTACGAATAGATACATACTAATAAAATATAATATACATACATATACTTACATATACAATACATAAATAAATACTTGTAATGGTTGGTTGCCATGTGGTTTCACGAGGCCATGACCCCTCGTATTAGTAGATGGAAAGGTGGATCTGGACAGTAGGGATATGCCTAGCCCCTGGCCAGGGATGTCGGTGTATTTTCTCCAAATGGTGTACAGCTAGAATCCTGCCATCGATGATGATGGGATCTGCCTAATTATCTCCGACTGATGTGTAACTGGAACCCTGCCATCACTGATGAAGATGATGATGTCACTATCGAAACGTCACCTGATGACATTTAGCTGAACCGCCGCTAATGATGATGATGATGATGATGATACTATCGTAACGTTTCCTGACGATATACAACTGGGACACCGCTAATGATGACGTTGATGATGCTATCGAAACGCCTCCTGACGATATATAGCTGAACCACCGCTAGTGATGATGATGATGATGATGATACTATCGTAACGTCTCCTGACTATATATAGCCGAAACACCGCTAATGATGGTGATGATACTATCGTAACGACTCCTGACGATATATAGCTGAAACACCGCTAATGATGATGATGATGATGATGATGCTATCGAAACGCCCGCTGACTATATATATCTGGGACACTGCTAGTGATGATGATGATGATGATACTATCGAAACACCTCCCGACGATATATATCTGAAACACCGCTAATGATGATGATGATACTATCAGAACGCCTCCTGACTACTCAGAACGCCTCCTGACTATATACACTGGGACGCTGCTAATGATGGTGATGATGATGATGCTATTGAAACGCTGACAATATATAACTGACATGGATGGGGTGATGATGATGATGCTATCGAAACGCCGCCTGACTATATATAACTGGGACGCGGCATATGAATAGACAAATAAATACCTAATTAATTAATGAATCATCAATTAAATAAATAAATAGAAATGAATAATTAAGTTCGGCGTCGAGCACACGGGCCGATGATGATGCTATCGAAACGACTCCTGACGATATATAACTGGGACGCTGCTAATGATGGTGTTGATGAAGATGCTATCGAAACGCCGCCTGACTATATATAACTGGGACGCGGCATATGAATAGACAAATAAATACCTAATTAATTAATGAATCATCAATTAAATAAATAAATAGAAATGAATAATTAAGTTCGGCGTCGAGCACACGGGCCGATGATGATGCTATCGAAACGCCGCCTGACTATATATAACTGGGTCGCGGCATATGAATAGACAAATAAATACCTAATTAATTAATGGATCATCAATTAAATAAATAAATAGAAATGAATAATTAAGTTCGGCGTCGAGCACACGGGCCGCGCGATCCCTGGAAGTTCACACACATGCAGAGAAGGGTTATTTGGCGAATTAATTCGCCCCTATTATGGTCAGTACGGATCCAACATGCAAACAAACACCTGTGGATAAAAGTATATTTAAAGTTTACGGTACAGGGGTTAGCTTTCACTGTCGGCGCTTCTTCCGTCTCTGTCTGGGGTATCGAACCCGAGACCATTCTTCTTAATCGTGCGCCACCTTTATATATCGTTATAATCTCAAAACGGAAAGAGGATGACATGACTTACCCATCTGCCGCCGATTATATCCATTCCAGTGCATCGTAGTTTCACTTTATGTACCTCACTTTATACCTAAGGATTGCGAACACTTGCCTTGCACGCGCATACGATTCACAGGCCCCTAATTAACTATAGGTTCGCGACCTAACCTTTGATCCTGCCATCACGCGTTTTTAAGTTTCCGTAGCTGGGGCTTAGTATCCAGCCTCGGCAACTATACGGTGTATATACCTTAATCAAACCGAAACTAGACATTATTTTCTTTTCCTTGAATTTATATTCCTCGAGATACCGGAATTAGACTCTAGCTCGACAATTGTAAGTATTTATATATCTTAATAATACTGCAACATAGTCCTTATTTCCGTCTTACGTATCCGTACTTCCCGGGTCATCGAGACTAGACTCCAATTCTAATGATCATACTCTAATGATTATACGCACCGATATTTTTCATAAAACCCGTTACCCGTTATTTTCCGATGTTACATATTCTTATATTTATCCGAAATACCGTGATTAAGCTTTGAATCTAGGATTCCATCCATTTATAAGTTTTAACAAACCCATGAAGCAACCACTTGTCCACTTGTTGTTGTTAAAGAATTGATTGCTTCTATAATAAAACCCCACTAGTCTACATCTTTATAAGGTCAATACATATTACTTTTAGGGTCCGCCGATTTAGTTTTATTCTTATTATTATTATTATTATTATTATTATTATTATTATTATTATTATTATTATTAATTAATTACACGGCTTAATAGCCTTTTACAACAGGTTTATACATAATTAAAATACAACAAACGATTAAATGTAAAAGAAAAATAAAGGGTATAAATGTTAAAAAGTATATATACATAGTTTAAAAATAATGAGGTTAGACATGTATGTAAAAAAGGTATATATGCAAAAAGGTGTAAAGTAGCAGGTTTATACATAATTAAAATACAACAAACGATTAAATGTAAAAGAAAAATAAAAGGTATAAATGTAAAAAGGTATATATATACATAGTTTAAACATAATGAGGTTAGACATATATGTAAAAAAAAGTATATATGCAAAAAGTGTAAAGTAGCAGGTTTATACATAATTAAAATACAACAAACGATTAAATGTAAAAGAAAATTAAAGGGTATAAATGTAAAAAAGTATATATACATAGTTTAAAAATAATGAGGTTAGACATGTATGTAAAAAAGTATATATGCAAAAAGGTGTAAAGTAGCAGGTTTATACATAATTAAAATACAACAAACGATTAAATGTAAAAGAAAAATAAAGGGTATAAATGTAAAAGGTATATATATACATAGTTTAAAAATAATGAGGTTAGACATGTATGAAAAAAAGGTATATATGCAAAAGTGTAAAGTAGCAGGTTTATACATAATTAAAATACAACAAACGATTAAATGTAAAAGAAAAATAAAGGGTATAGATGTAAAAGGTATATATACATAATTTAAACATAATGAGGTTAGACATTTATGTAAAAAAAAAAGTATATATGCGAAAGGTGTAAAGTAGTGATCTCAGAAATTTTTACTCACCGATAATATAGCAATATTAAATTTGAATAGCCAGCTATATATATATAAAAAATTTAAGACATTATATAAAAATTTAATATTTTGAAAAGAAATGATCATATAGTGTTTTTTAAATTTTGAGAGAGATAGAATTAAAATGTCGACATATGTAGGTAGTTCATTGCCAAGTTTGTGCATTGATAACAAAATTATATTATTCTTAACATAATTTTATTATCATCTCGAATATTTGATATCCACTCTCCGGCAAATTTTAATAGAGTTTAAATCATTTTAATATAATTTATCATTTTAATATAGTTTAGGAATAACGGGATTCTGTAATTTCTACAAGTATAAACAACCCCAATCTTACCAAATCCATTTTATGTAGTGAAAGACGCGGGACTTATATTCTTCCTAAAATGTAAAATGAACCCGGTCGAGATGAAACATCCTTATTTAGTTTCAGGACAACGAGGTTTACGCGTTCCACGAGGAATATGATATAACCCGATCTAAACGAAGGTAATTTTATATAATTTTAGGACAGCTGAACTTACAAATTTCATAAAGTATATCGTGAAGCCAATCTAGGCGGAGACACTACGTATATTTTAAACAGAGTAAGAGTTTAAATTTTACCATCAAGCCTAATACACCGCAAGAATGTCCTAGGCATAGTAAACAAAATAGCGGTCAAAGCTGTAGTGTTTCTATGTTCACACGTTTTAGCTCAAAACGAATACTATAATTTTCACATTTATAATACAAGACGCGAATTTCTAAACGAAACATTTAAAAATAGTTCCAATTGAAATCTACATGTTTCATATTTACTAAATGAAGGCGCGAATTCTAAACGAAACACTAACATTGTTTAAAACGGGACCCTATATTTATATATGCTTAAAATGAAACGCGAATTCCCGAACGATAGCATTTTATATAACTAAATGTAACGAAATCTTATATAGTTTATAAATAAGAAGACCCGGCCCCAGGCGGTTTTTATATATTTTCAATATAACGAGGCCCTACAACATCTTTATAAGTACAATACAACCCCGGTCTATCGAAACAATGTACTAGAAGTTTTTATATGTTTGAATACATGATATACGTTTTTTTTTTTATACGCGTTTTTACACGCGAGATTTACGTTATCGTATAATACAAAGTACCCCAAATTATACAACCGCGAAGTTTACATCACTCCTGAAGTATAACCAGAACTAATTGAAACATTTTTCATAGTTTAAGTCCGCGAGGCAAATATCTTTCATAAAATATAAAATGACCAGAATCAAATTAAACATATTTTTACCTTATAGACTTTCCCCACCGCGCGTAATAATCCCGGCCACATGAAACGTTTTTATATGTTTTAATAGCGCGGGACCTATGTTTTCCTATATAATATAAGATAACCCGGGCCGAACGGAAGCAATTTTATATACTTTATAAAATAGTGAAACTTGTACTTCTGTAAAACCGTAAATAAACCCCGACCCCCACGAGATTATTTTATATAATTTTTTAGAATAATGAAATTTCATACATCTGTAAAATTGTAAATAAGTCCCGATTCTCACGCGATTATTTTATATAATTTTCTAGAATAATGGAATTTTATACACCTGTAAAATTGTAAATAAGTCCCGATTCTCACGAGATTATTTTACATAATTTTCTAGAATAATGGAATTTATGCATCTGTGAAATTGTAAATAAACCCCGATTCTCACGGAATTACTCTATATACTTTTAAACGAAATGAAAATCTAGATTATTATGGCTGAACC
This sequence comes from Agrypnia vestita, assembly GCA_016648135.1. NCBI lineage: Eukaryota > Metazoa > Arthropoda > Insecta > Trichoptera > Phryganeidae > Agrypnia > Agrypnia vestita. Next base: position 2,770 of record JADDOH010023070.1, on the reverse strand, counting down.
TGATACCCCGCGAGATCAGCTATATATTTTTCACTAGACCTATTTTTAATCCCAGAATTTATTCGCTATAATTTTAACGGACTCTTACTATTAAACATAAACAAAAAAAATTATTAAAATAAACTAAATATTCTTTCGATAACTAAAATAAACCCGGTCTAATCGAAACATTTCATATAACGAAATATTATATGCCTTACAAATGTAAAAATTAAAATGAGACCTCGCGTATTTAGCAAAGATAGGTATTTTATAAGACTTATTTAAAATCGAATCTGTTAGTAACAACTCCCTTATCTTTTAACAACTTCCCGCGTGTTTAGCATAAAATAGGTATCTTTATAACGCAAAGCTAGTTTCCAGAGATCCGCCAATACTATACTTAGTAAAACGAAAATTTAACTAAATTTGAACTCTACCGTTTCCTGAAATTCTGCGAATATTATTCTGTGAACCTAGTAAGACGACAAAAATAATTAACTTTATAGAACATAGTGATTTCCGAAGTTCCGATATGCCAGATTAATTACCTTTATAAAATAAAATCAATCCCGTACTCTGAGTTTAAACTCTTTTGACAGGACCTCGCGTATTTAGCATAAGATAGGTATTTTTACAAGATTTATTAACAATTTCCCGCGTGTTTAGCAGAAAATAGGTATCTTTATAACGCACAGCTAGTTTCCAGAGATCCGCCAATACTATTCCTGTATACTTAGTAAAACGAAAATCAACTAAATTTGAACCCTAGCGTTTCCTGAAATTCTGCGAGTATTATTCTGTGAACCTAGAAAGACGATAAAAATAATTATCTTTATAGAACGTAGTGATTTCCGAAGTTCTGATATGCCAAATTAATTACCTTTATAAAATAAAATCAAACCCGTACTCTGAGTTAAAACCCTTTTAACAAGACCTCGCGTATTAAGCATAAGATAGGTATTTTTATAAGACTTATTAACAGTTTCCCGCGTGTTTAGCATAAAATAGGTATCTTTATAACGCACAGCTAGTTTCCGGAGATCTGCAAATATCAGTTCTATATATGCCGGACTAATCAACTTAATAAAGCGCAGTAATTTCCGAAGTTCTAATATGCCAAATTAATTACCCTTTATAAAATAAAATCAAACCCGTACCCCCCTTTTCTTTTAACGTGAGCAATCAACAATGTCGAAGAGTATATTTACCCGTACACAACTTTCACTTGTAGTTAAACTATAATTTTCAACCACTGAGACACTCTAAGTCGACGGTAACTTTCACTCAAAAAAACAACCGACGCGGATTTCACACCTCCGCAGACGTTCACCACCAACTCCCTGAATTCTGCTGTGTCTTGACATTTTAAAACCCCCCTAGCAGCCAAAGGTCCTAAGTCGTGTGTTTCCAGGATTTTCAATATCCTACTTTCCTTGAAACCAAACCTTTGTTCCTAAGATTCAGTTTGGCAAAAAAAAAACATATCTCCTCTCGGATATGTCAGTTGGTCCCACCTTCTGTTGCCGTCTCTGTCTCCGTCCCTGTGCCTGTTTTGGGACGGACTCAGTGGCTTCGGACGATATGAATTCGCTTCACAAGCGCGATAATTAATTTTTAATATTTAATTTCTAAGTTCAGTCCATATTGTCGTTTGATCAACCGTAACCACAATCTATCGGGTACTCCCCTAATCATAGTTGATGTTTCTTCACTATCTACCATTATCATGTCCCGTTCCCTCGTATTTTCACTCGTCTTTATCGGAAATTTAACGATCCTTGGCTGCTATATCATTGTATCAATTTCCCTACACTCAACATGTACACACTGCATACATAGATAAAACAATCGTTCAAAGGTACTATACCTAATTTTAAATTAATTTTGGGCGATCTTTTCTCGTGGATCATCCAATGAATCCTGTCTTATGCCCGCGGCTCTCCGCGCACAGGGACGTATTAGTTCCCTCCGTTGCGGAATTTAAACATAATTTGTAACCATTTATTATTATTTTTATTGGCAGTAAGATTGGTCCACAAAATAACTATGTTACATAGACAGTGAATATTCTCGAACAATATAATACTGGAAGAGTACTATTCGCTATAACACAATAACTATTAATGTAAGTTAAATTAAATTTTTAAATTCAGTGGAAGATTTTTAAGATCGTTTTGCTTTTAATTTTTTCCCCAAAACAAAATAAATAAACAAATAAATAAACACACAGATACACACTCACACAACCCACTATTGGACATGTTTTATTATTCTTTTATCGATTGTATGTATGTGTTTTCGCGTAATTGGCCCAAAACTCTGTGCATCAATTATTGTCTTTTCTTCAAAGATTGATTAATTATATGGCTGTAGGAAACCCAATAAATGAAAACAAATAAAACAAATAAGTAAATAAACCTCCAGTGCCGCAGGCAAGGCGTCGGATTAATTCAGTGCTCATTTATTGCCAAGGCACTGGACGCCTCCGCTGATAACTATATACCGCTCACCATGTTCTTAGAGGTGTGTTGAAAGATTGCTAGTATCTGTCGAATCGGTCTCAAGTAGTTGTCTGTATTTGTACGTTTATCATTGTTACATGCTCTTGCTATATCCGTTCCACTTCACATTATTGTTCCCCCCGTCTTCGAATTTCTATCACACTATGTTCTCCTATGTTTTTGGTACTTATATGCTTGCTTTTTACTTGCATTTACTCCTATATATATTTGTTTCATTTATCCATCCCTCTATAAGATCCCCATACGCTTTATCCTTTTATTTCATG
>JADDOH010023069.1:0-28818 GCA_016648135.1 Agrypnia vestita | reverse complement strand
TAAAAATAAATAGATACGCTTCTGTGCCTCATAACCTCATCGGGGCGACATTTTCCGCGACAGTGGATTTGTGAATCCCGGTGGTGTAACGTCAAATGACCGCGTCATGGCCCCGAACATGATCGTAGATTGTTGATGCGACTGCCTCTCGGAATGGTTTCGCATTTGTCCCCTAGGGAATACATGGCTTCAGTTTGTTTTTCGGCCGTTTCCGGCGTCATGCCCGCGTGCTGGTGCGACACCGCAACAGATGCGGCTGACTATTACACTATGCGAGGAAAAACTACATTTAAATTAAGACTACACACCACGACACGTTCACCCGTTTGAGACTACAAATGTGTACCTCAATTGTAGTAAACTACTTGAAGTGAAGTAGATTGTAGTACTACGAAATGAAATGAAGTAATGAAGTAATTGTAGTATTAATGAAGTGAAGTAACGAAATGAAGTAATTGTAGTATTAATGAAGTAAAGTAATGTAATGAAGTAATTGTAGTATTAATGAAGTGAAGTAATGAAATGAAGTAATTGTAGTATTAATGAAGTAATTGTAGTATTAATGAAGTAATTGTAGTATTAATGAAGTGAAGTGTAATGAAATGAAGTAATGTAGTTAGTGAGTTAATATTTTTTCCCAAATAAAAATTCCAAAAAAAAAAAAGAGCTAAAAAAAAAAAATGTCAACGAGAAAAATATTTAAGATAAATTGACGATATTTTCTCCACAGTAACATTTGGCGACCTAACAAAGAAAATCGTTTAGCTACATCAACTTCCCAAAAATTTCTTCATGGGTCCCAAAATTTTTCAAACCATGGGGGGGGAGGGTTGTTACAGTTTCCAGAGATTTCTTCATATATCTACATCAACTTTCCAAAAATTTTACGTAAAAAATGCACTATTTAAAGTATGTTTCTCATACTTTCGATAACTTTGAAGTGTATGTACTTTGTAGTGTTCGCTTTGAAATGAAGAGTACTATTTGAAGTTTATACTTTCAATAACTTTGGTGTTTGTAGTTTTTAGTGTGCACTACACTTCAAAATGTGCGAAGTGTGCACTTCAATGTAGTACTACATTGTAGTAGTGAGTACAGAGCGGACCCATTACTATAGTACACTCGAAAATCGTAGTAAGACTCATGCGGTGTACCGCAACGTGTATGAGATCTACGGGTAAGCCCATACACGTTGCGGTACGGACCGATCTGCGATATGCGGTGTACCTCTACGGTGCACCGGAGTGTCTATGGCCGCCTTTAAGCGTTCGATCAAAGCATAGATTTTTACGAAAACAGATCGTCTGATTGGTGGAGAACGTAAAAATCTATGCTTTAAAAGAACGCTTACTTTAATTCAACTTGAAACAACCGGCCCTAAGTACCTACCTACTGGAATAAACAGCAACTGATATTTTATATTCTTTCGAAAATGAAGTAATCATGTATTCATATCATCTGTAGTAGATAGTATTTATATTACACAATTTTAGTTTAAATATATGAAAAACACATTTTTAATTTTGTATTTTTATTGTAGGTTAGAAATTCACAAGAGGTATAAAACATAAAATTGACGCTACATAATTAACAAGATCAACCAACCCTTTCCACCGATTACCTTTCCAGATTCTATAACCGTGAGATAGTCTTTAGGAACGCCTGAACCGAGCTTTCTACGATATATTATAAACGGAAGCAAACGATAAACTAAAAGACTGCTGCGAAAACCATTCAGTTTAAAATGACTTTCTTCGGCTACCACGATATTTCATTTTATGCAAACTTAGTATATCAATGCCAAAAAAAAAATTTACAATTCGCTTGTCCCTGTGGTGTTCGGGCAATCACCTCACTCGCCAATTATGGGCGGAATATTTCCAAATATAATTTAATATGCGATTTAAAAATTGTGCCGAGAAAAATAATTCAGCCGAGAGAATCAAATGTGGAACGGAAAAATGATCTCATTGGGCAACTTAAAAGTAGCGAGCGGGGCATTGAAGAAATTGAGGAATCTGGAGGACGCGGTTACAGTATTTATAAAATACGCCCCACCGTCTGCTCCCGTTTGGCCCTGCTGGTTATTGGCTCCAGCCAACTTGTCATCGGCGCCGCGATGGCCGTGTTCACTCCCGGTGGGGACTCGATTCTCGGTCGAGCGATTCTTGCGGAAGGCATCTGCGACATCACGTTGGCTGCTAACTGCCATCGTAGTCGCGCTGATGCGGGTAGTGAATTTCGATGGAGTTCTTGGGCCGCGTCAAAACTAATTCAGTTTACAATATTCGTAGCGTGTTCCGATTCTGAAACAATTAAAAGGGCGGCCGATATGATAAGATATTTTTATCCCTCCACTTTAACCGAAACGGTTAAAAGTGGATGGAATATTGTAGCCAAAATAATAGCCACACAACTAATTAAAGCTGTTGTTAGTCGGCTCATTATCGAATTACTAAATTATGGACTAAAAAAAACTTTAGAACCACTTTTACTAAAAAAAGTTACCAAAATGATCGAAGGGCCCATTCAGGAAGAAGTAACGAAAAATCCGTCGATTCAAAAAATGTTGCAACTGGATGACGAAAAGAATAGTAACGCGAATGAAAAGTATATAAAAACATTGGTAAAGCACATACTCGTCCCGAAACAGAACGACCCATCACTGCGAGTAGCGCTGCGGGCGGCCTCGTGTATCGCTGGAAATAAAATAATCTTGCTGGAAACGATTGAAGCTTCAGAAGGTATAGATCAATTGCAAAATTTTGTTCCAAATTTCATAGAAAACCTAAATTATTTTCTAAAAGAAAAAGTTAAAAACGGTGAAAATGTCGAATCGTTTAACAGTCAGCCTTACGGGAAAGGGACCAATTATTCGGAAAAAAAAATGAACGAGAATGGATACAATTGTATAAATATCGATGCACAACACAAATCGCGCAGAATTGTCAAAGAATTGGTAAATGATGTGTCCATCGGTGTCCTTAACCTCATTATCCAATTATTATCGCCCATTGTCCAAGCGGGCGTCGTCTCGTGCACGGGCGCGCTGGCGGCGAGTCTAGACAAATCCCTTATAAATCAAACGGGAAGATTTCAGTCCATAATGCGCGTCATTAAGTTACAAAATGCGGGCTTCACGCGAGCCCGGGGCGGTCCGGATAACGACCGCCGCCCCGCGGAAGAGCGGCGCGCGGCGGAGCGGCTGGTAGAGGAAGCGGAGACCGGGCCGTGCGGCCTGCCGCATTTGGGCGCTCTCAGCGACGTCGCGGCCAGGCCGATACGAGTGTACGACGAAAAAGAACGACTCAATTATGTCATCGGCGAAGACAAGGACGGCGAACCCGTCGACGTACAGTTTCATAAACCGACGCGAGGTAGTCGCGTTGGACATTTCACGCTGCCAGGAGGGGAAGAACCGCCCGCAACGGGCGAAGAAGAGAACATGTGTCTCTTTAATACCGTGGCCTTCCACACCGGCGGCGAGCCACGTCGGTTGAAAAATGACACTTTGGATTTAATGAGAAGGCGAACAGGGGAGCTGAGTAAACAATCCGTCGATATAATAAACTTGGAGACGGATCGCGACTTCCCTTTGAATCTGGGGGGAGCGTCGTACCGAGGCGAGAGCTCCGCCGACGCCGCCCGATACCTGGACGACTCCCAGGGCGTGGCGGGCTTCCGGCACCACGCCCCGGGCCACCCGAGGAAGCACGCCTCCAACCCCGGGGCGGCGGCGGGGGTGGAGAGCTACTCCGCGGGAGGCTTCAAGACAGGGTTCGATTCCTACCAGACGCAGGATGTGGTAACTCACCACGCTTTAAGTACTCGAAAAGCTAGAGAAGCGATGGACATTCTCAATCAGTACTCGTCGTCCAACGGAGATGAAAGATTTACGAGACAGGTCGTAGATATCACGGAAGACGACTTCCGAGGGTCGGGATTGGAGTTGCCGGACTCTGCGATGGGCGGACGGTGGGATTACGGGAATAAGACCAACAGCTGGAGAGTCGGCACGGTCACCGTGGTGCTGCAGCACCATGCCGGCAGGGAGACCTCTCCGGACGCTCCTGTCCACATACAAACCATTTACCCGAGAGACCGTTAATTCAAAATTTACTAAAACATCACCAAACTCTCCGTGGTGAAATTCAGTTTATTTGAAAACTGAGAGTTTGGTGCTGTTTTGATACGATATGATATAGAAAATAGGCCTCTCTTGTTTTTTCCACCCGAAAGAGCGAATGTTCTTTTGTATAACGTTTTACAGTCCCGTACATTTTACTCAATTAATGAAATTACGAATAATAAAAATTGATTTACAAATAAAACAGTTGTAATAAGCGCACACATTTATTTCAGACAAATTAAAGTGATGAATTATTTTGTTTATGATTTTTATTTTATACAATAATTAGGTAATGTATTTGTAAGTAGGTATTTTAAAGTAATCACAAATTTGATTGTAATCCAGCTACTCACGGTAGCAGTGGTCACAAGCCTGCCGAGATGGTCTTCTGCTCATGCTCATCAGCTGCTGCGCACGCGCGGGAGTGGTGTCGGTCCTCGGACGCGGAGAAGGCGGCCACCCCGGTCAAGGCTGGATTACAGTTACTTTGAATTATTTTATTTTTTATTTTTAACTTTTAATATTGGGAGTGTTGCAATTGTACAGGCTAGAAGTTTAACTCGTTTCATTGACAAATGCGTGCGCGAATAATTTTAATTTGATAGAACATATTTCTCAAAGATTGTGTGGCATTTAATGCGAGACGAGCTTTGATAAAAAATGCTCGCCCGACGAGCACTGATTGTGCTGAACGACGTCCCAGTCATCTCATTCACTAAAATCGACTCAATAAGGGTTCTGGGTATCCCGCTAGACTAGAAGTTCACTTTAAGAGACTACTTTCATAATATGTACCATATAATGTAATACCATATACCATATAAAGCATATAATACCTATGCTGGGATTTATGATTACTCACGACTTCAAAAATCCTCAGTCAGAAATATCTATACAAAAAATAAATCAGAAATATTGAAAAAAAATGCAAACTTTGATGTCGCATGTCTCCTTAACTATTGATATTAGGTCATAATAGCTTCAAAATTTTCCACTCATAATTAAGGCAGGAATATAGTCCTGCGAGGTTATTAATGTTTTACAAATAACCCTGTATATAATGGGTTTAATACTATTAAAATAAGATTTTGTAAGAATCAATGTATTGTGTATTTGTATAAGATTGTGTAAGAATCAATGGATCGTTCACTCCATGGTTTGATATAACAAAAGGTGTCAAACAGGGTTGCGTAATGTCTCCATGGCTGTTTAACTTGTATGTGGATAATTGTGTGAAAGAACTGGAATGTATGAATGTAGGAGTGAAAATGAGTAATTTGATTGTATGCTGTTTACTGTACGCGGATGATGCTGTATTAATGGCAAATAGCGAACAAGACCTACAGCAGCAGATGAGTTTGTGTACTTGGGAAGTATGTTCGATAGAAGAGGGAATGTTGAGAAAGATATAAAGAGGAGAGTGACTGCCGGGAATAGGGTTAACGGTGTTTTGAATGCAATAATTTCTAATATAAATATGTTTACGGAGGCAAAACTAGCGGTACATAATGGAGTTCTGGTACCGACACTAAAGTATGGAAGTGAAGCCTGGAGCTGGCAGAAGAGGAACGAAAGTAGATTGAATGAATTGGAGATGAGATCTCTTAGACGTATGTGTGGCAAATCCATGTATGATAGAGTAAAGAATGAAGATATTAGGAATGAATGTAAAGCTGGTCGTAGCATAATACATAGAATAAAAATAGGGTCGCTCAGGTGGTTTGGGCATGTTGAGCGAATGAATGAGGAAAGAATGGAAAGAAAGATATATAATGCAAGTGTCGACGGCGCCAGAAAGAGAGGGCGACCACGGAAGACGTGGCCTGACCAGATTAACCAGATACTGGAAGATGGTCCTGTTAGAAGCCTCAACAACCGTCGAGCTTGCATGCGAAGATGTATGAATGTCGATGAAGCGAAAGTTGTATGTCAGGACAGAAGAGTATGGCGCTCTATCCTCTCTGCCTACCCCCACGGGGAAACGGCGTGATGGTAAGTTAGTTAGTTAATAAAAGATTTTTATATTTCTTATTTTTTAGGTGTTAAATTTTATTTACTTATAAAAATAATTATATAATATATAAACTAAGAATTTTTTTTTTTATTAATTATTAAAAATAAATTAATACAAATTTATTTTTATTTTTTATGTATACAGTTTTTTTTGTCCAATATTTTTATTTAAAAAAAATATTAAAGTGCTGATAAAAGGATTATTTTGATAGAATAAATCATATGGATTTTCCATCTTTATTATATTTTGTAGTATTAAACCATACCTTTAAATTCCAAAAATTTACATGCTTCTTACATTAAAATATACACATTATATTTTTTTAAATATAAACATTAAAAATAAGCTAAAAAAGCTAATGAGTTCATACCTCATTCATAGAGGTTTAAAACCTTTTTTAAAATTTTTTTAACTAATTATAACTACACAATTTTTTTTTCACCATAATAATGAGAAGCTTATTTTCTATTTCATCAATTTTATTTATTAATGTATGAAAAGGTATAGAAATTAATCTAATTTCTTTTATTCCCCTAATATTAAATAATAATTATTCTTTAAGATCAGAATGCATAATAAAATATTTTCTTATTCAATCTATTAGATCTGCAAACTTTCTTTTATCCACAATTATTTTAATTTATATAAAAAAAATATTTAATCATGTTAGTTCATCTAATTTTATATATTTTAAATATTATAGTCTTCTAATAATTGCTCCCCTTCATTTATGATTCCCCAAAGTAATAAAAGGATTAAGATGAATAAATTGTGACAGAATGACAGAAAATTATCCCGATTCGGAGAACGCGTCGTCACGGCGTTTACCGCGCTCATTGCACATATTATATTTATTTATTTATATATTTGTAAATGAAGAACAGTAGGTACCTATTTATCGATACATTTTAATTTTAATTTGAATTGGAATTTGAATTTGTGTGAAAATTCTTTGACAAACAAACGACTGACAATCGACCTAATGTCAAAAAATTTACGTTTTAATGATAATATACCGGTGAGTAATTGATATTTAATAATAATGTAAATGTTAATTGATTAATATAAAATAATAGCTTTAAATGTTGTTTCTCTTTTCAGGTATGATGAGTACATTTATTATTCATAAATTTTAATGTGAAATATTATGTTCTTTTGTTAATAAAATATTTACCTACTCTTCTCAGAGCGACGCACTTTCGACTTTAAATATCAAATATAAGTATTGCAAGGATCAAAACCACATAGAAATACCAAATTTTGAAAGTATAATATTTCTCTCTCTGCCAACACTAAAAATATTAACTCTGTGTTATTTGCGGTATGAAATATGAGAGGTCTGAACTGATGTGTTCCTATCCTAAATAAATTGTTAAGGTAAGAGTACTAATCATTTCTCATTAATTATTGATGTACTTGATACTAAATGTTCAAGGCAAATGATCATAAAGTCAAATTTTTAAAATATTACTTATTTACGCTAAAATTAATTAAGGGTGCCAATAAATGGTTGCCATAATTTTATTTTTTGACAAAAAATAGTGATACGGTTAATATCAATGGGACCAGTGAAACTCGCGGTACTGCTGAAATCCAGCACGTTTATTAAACATGAAACAAAATAATATACAGAAGAAAATAAATGATAATTAAGTAAGGGTATGGTCTTGAGTAGAGAGGGTTGAGTGGATCTCTGGTGTTGGTCCGATAGAGGCCGCTGCGCGCTGCTATCGGATATCTGTAGACCGCTGAGTACTGATGAGTAATCGAAGTTCGAATTTTACAAGTTGGAAATGCTTGATGGTCTCCGTCGATAAATCTCGAGGTGAGTTCGAGAAGACGATGTTCTGCGGCGTCAGCTCAATCAGCTATCGGTAGATGGTCGATGCTGAAGTTCGTATTTCCGAAAGTTGGAAATGCTTGATGGGCTCCGTCGATGAATCTCGAAGTCGGTTGGAGAAGATGAAGTTCTGCGGTCGGCTCGGAGATATTTATTCGCGTAGTAGAATAACCTATTGAGAGTAGATACGAAAAGTTTAAATCGGCGGTTTTATTTGTTTTATTTTGTAAATTCGTGGTGTGGCGCATTTTGTAAAATTTCTTTTCGTTTCGCGACGGGTGATAGGTTTGGTATTTTTGTGTGATATTGTATTCGCGGCGGCGTGCATTTTATTTTCTAGTCTCGTGTGAATTTCATGGAAGGGATACCCGAAGCGGCCTTCGACGACGCGGTAAAGTTAGATGAAATTTTAAGCAGACTAGGCATCCATACCCAAGGGTTGGAGCTGCCGGAACTGGTAGAGAGGGCGAGATCTCATAACGAGTCCGTCTTGAGAGCGCAAAATCGACCTACGATAACTTATGCCGTAGCTTGTTGGGGCAGTCGAGCCTCCTTAAGAGGTCTTCGACCGCATATTTCGATGCGCCTTCCACCGCAAAGGAAGTAAGTTCGAGGCCAGTAGAAAAGAAAATAGAGAAAATTTATGTTCAAAATTCCGCCGCCGGGTTGTCGTCGTGGAAGATGGGAGGACAAATGTTCTTCAAATGTAATTCTTGAAGAAAGTGGAGATTATGAATTTTGCTTGTGGCGTCACGGATGAGGTACTGTACCAGTATTTTATTGATCTGATTGACGGGGAGGTTAAGAAGTGGTACATCAGAAAAAGATATGAATTTGGAGTTTGGGCCACGCTAAAAAATGGGTTCACAGAAATGTACGCTCTGGTCACGTCGGACTGGAATATAATGGCTATGGCAAATCAGTTGTGTCGTACGTGATCTATTTGGAGAAGTTGTCCAATCGTTGTACCACGAAGTGGTCCGATCAGCTATTATTTGACTTCGTCATCAACAATCTTCTGCCAAAGTACAGGGCAATGTTGGCCACCGGATTGGTCACAAACGTAAAGGAATTATTAGTGCGCAGCAAGATTGTGGATAGGGTGAGTATCGAGAGTGTCAATGCCGGGGCAGATAAGCATGAAGCGGCGCCTTTCCAAAATCGGAATATCCCAAGGACCGTAGTAAATCGAGTGTCGGCCGTGGAGGCGACCAGGCCCCTAGTCTGCTATCGCTGCGGAGCCAGAGGACATTTTCAGCGCGACTGCAAATCTAAAAAGTCGATTTATTGTTACGCTGCAGCACTCAACAGTGGTCAGAGAGTGCCCCTGTTGGCGCTGACGGGAGCTTATCGGACTGTGTCTGGGCAGGCTCTCCCAGTATTAGCGGGGGTCCTCCCTGCTGATCTGGAGGTCTTAGAGACAAGCGCTCGCCGTAATCTGAGGCGGGGCCTGGAAGTTGACTACTTTGGTAGGACTCTCAGGCTCCTCGAAAACGAGCGGACTGAGGAGTTGGGCAGACGAATTAGGTTAATTACGTTAGAAGTCTGGCAAGAAAGATGGGACGCCGCCACCACTGGGAGATGGACCCATTCCTTCTTCCCGAGGGTGATGGTGAAAGAGAGAAAGGGGTCCGGAGGGTATTTTCCGGCTCTGGATCACTACACAGCACAAATACTGTCGGGCCATGGTGAGTTCAGGTCCAAATTACACGATCTTGGACTCTCCACTCACCCTTGGTGCGCCTGCGCTCGTGTGGCCCAGACCCCGGAACATATCCTCTGGGATTGTGCTCTGTTGAGGGATGCTAGAGAGGACTTGATTGAAGGTATAAACGGGCCGCTTGAGACAGGTCGGCATCCCACAAATGTCGACCTGGTGAGAAATGAGTCTAACTTTAGACATCTTAAAGACTTTGTTGGAACTTGGGTGTCACGCTGGGAGATCCTACGGGGCCCTGCTCCGTAGTTTTTCCTGAACCAGTGTTTGAACCGTCGGTGATGATTTCTTTGGTCACGAATCTTTTATGTTTTTATTATTTTTTCTTTATGTCTTTTTCCCTCCACGGAGGGGTTGTGTTTTTTACGTCCTGCGCCTTATTTGGGTGATGTATTTTATTTAAATTTTATTATTGGCATTATATTGTATTGTTATTTTTGAAATAAAGATTGATATGCGCGGGACAATGAAGGTTTTGTGCGACCGACTCGCTCGGTTTTCATCTCTGCGTGTTGTATTGATGAAGGCCGAGCGAGGAGGTCGCTTTAGCATAAAATAATGCCAACCAGGCGGCGAAAGTGCTGGGCCGATATGGACGCTTTTGCGCATAGAACGGCTCAGGGTATGTGGTGGGTCCCCTTCATTATTGCTTGCCCAAAGTGTAAAAATGTAAAAAGTAAGTCGGGGCCGTCCGTAAGCTTTCCAAAAAACGTATAACTGACCGGCGTGATTTCACGGACATTGTCGCTTGGAAGAAGCATTTAGATTTCGTAAGGCTGTTTCTTCAAGCGCAGAAAATCGCACCGGTCATTTATACAAAAATCACGGATGTGCGGGGCCTTACTTCAGGATTAAAATTTTAAATCAAATTCATCAGGCCTTGTTGGACTCAGAGGCTTCTGTGTCATGCATTAGTGCGAAATTCTATTATTAATTTTTGTATAACGAATTAAAATTATTAGAAGTGCCTATAGATGTCGATACCGCGGATGGGTCCCGTAGGCAAGCATTAGGGTCACTGTATTTGCTGTGATGGTGGACGGCACGACACATTTCACCAAGTTTGTGGTCGTGCATAATCTTGAGCCAGAAGTCATCTTGGGTATTAATTTCTGGATCGCGTTCAATGTCGCCCCTAATTTGTTTAATAATATCTCTTGTCTGCCTGATAACGACCCGGAATTACAATTACGACATTTGGTTTCAGCACTGTCTGATGGACAAAGAAGGCAACTGGATGCGATGATAAATGAGTTCAAGAGCGTCTCATTCGAGGAGAAAGGCCTGGGACGAGCGAATATCCTGCGAGCGGACATCGTGACGAGGGGCCGCCCATAAAGCAGAGATATTATCCGATGTCACTTTCGAAGCAAAGTCTATTGGAGGCCGAATTGGACAAAATGTTGGAAATGGGAGTGGTAAGCCCTGGAGTTCGCCAGTGGTGATGGTGACGAAGAAAGATGGGTCCGCGAGATTTTGCCTAGATAGCAGGCGTTTAAATTCGGTAACGGTGCGCGATGCTAACCCCCTCCCTTATATACAGTTGATACTTCAGAATCTTAACGGGGCCGCGTTCATAACCTCAATTGATCCTAAAATGACGTTTTGGCAAATCTTTCTAGAGGAAAGCGCGTGCGATAAGACGGCATTTGCAGTGCCGGGTAGAGGGTTGTTCGCCGGGTCCATCATGAGTCTGCGATCGTTTGTTCGAGGCAAAGTACGATCGGAATATTTTCATGTACATCGATGACATAATTGTTCTGTCAAAAGATTTCGATTCGCATCTAGCTTTATTGAAAGAAGTAGCTGAGAAATTGCGCGAAGCGAACCTTACTCTAAATTTTTCCAAATCGGAATTCTGCAAAAAGCAGCTAAGGTATTTAGGTCTTGTGGTTGATGAACATGGTTTAAGAACGGATCCGCAGAAGATCAGGTGTATCGAGAACTTTCCAATCCTGAGATGCTCCAAGGATATCAAATCATTTTATTTTTTTATCTTTATTTATTATTTATTACATATTTTACAATTAACAAAGATCCTCCTAACAATGAGTTAGTTATCAGCATGTTTCTTCTAGTACTAATGAATATACCTTACCATTTAGTAACAGTGCTGGCTTACATAAGAATTTATAAAATCATATAGAAAAAGTTAGGATGAAGAGAGAATTTATAAAAAATATATAAAAATAGTTAGAATGCAGATAGTGTTCCGCACGGGAACTGATAAATTTTGCGCGGTTCCATCAAGCTTGCTTCCGAAGGCCGAGGTTGTAAGTCACGGCCCGCTTCGGAGACAACACAGTGCTAACACTTCCATGTAGTGCAGAGCCTTTCGCCTTGAATGCGAAATGCCTCATAGAGGAACGTCCGTCGCGGGGGTCCAGAAGCACAGGAGCACACAGGCTGGCCCGTATATTCTCAGCCGCCATCTTAAGCAAGTAGGAATCCATAGTCCAAATCCAAAGAAGAAAAGCAGGGGTCAAGCAGGGTGTGAAGTAAAAGGCAGAATAAAATTTTCCAGTAGGCGTACTCGGCAGAGGCTCCCAGCAGAAGTAGTGAGGCTCTCGCCCGCCCGGCGCAGTATTTATACAGTGCGGAAAGCTTCCCCCTGACTCGCGCCGCCGACCAATCAGCGCGCTTGACTCTCCGGGCGCTTCGAGCGCAAAACAATGGCCTCCCGTGCCGATTCGCGGATTAAAATTGAATATTTTAATCGATAGCAAATTAAACGCCACCCCCCCGGGGATTTTAACACATCATCTATACCAATCTATGTCTTGCCCATAGGATGATGTCGTTTACTGGAACCGCAAGAGTGAATTTACCTAGTTATTCAACAAAATATGCCGATTTACCGCGGCATTTTCAAGAATTAATTTACATTTAATTCGGTTAAAAATAGTAAACATGATTTTACGAGATTCTAAGTTATACCATTAGATAGATCTCAACCAAGCGCATCCTTTGGTGATATTTTCAAGTATGTCGGATAGATATTAATTGCGTAATAGGCAGACAAAGTATGTCACCACAAATAAAGCGCACTAGCTAACTTTCAGACACGCAAAAACATATCACTCCCATAGATGTTCACATGAGGAACACAATAAAAAATGTTTCAGCTCGCTAGGACGTCTGTAACGTCCGTAATCAGAGTTCAAAAATATTCGCTGGCGTCCCCAACTCCAGCCGCACGGCGCCATCGTGGCGCCGGGTTTTTTCCATTAACCCGCGCGGGCTGAGAACAGGCGGCGCGGTCAGGCGAGTTTAATAGGGCCCACCCAAGATATTCTACTCTCTTATAAACATTTTTCATTTTAATTTCTACTTTACAATACCACACAAAGGACTCATTTGGCACATTTAAAATACTTATGTATTTTTATTTCCTCGCCTCTTCGAGGCAGGACATTTACATAAATTCCATCAAAATAGCGGCCATTCTATGATGGTCCGCGGCGCTCCGCGCGATTTAAAAATGATTTTATTCCCATCGCGCGAGCTTTCCCTGTATATCAAAACCACGAAACATCAATTTTATTCAATATTACATTTACAAATGTCTTATCTAACTCTTAAATATTTCATTCTTAAGATATTTCATTAAATATTTCATCAAACTTAAATATTTCATTTTCTTAAGTATTTCAAATATTTCAACACTTTATAAGATAAGACCAAAAAATGCAATTTCTTCGTGGAACTTTTCCAACGCTCTCCGTCGGAGATGTCAACACATCGCGTCGGTGCAGTATCCTCTCAGCTAGGATCGCAACGCCGGCTCGCTGCCCGCGCCGACTATCCGCTTGGAGGCGAGGTGGGTCCCCGCGTACGGCATTCGCCCATACAACGGACCTGGGCCCCAGAAAGGACCAACATTTACGACTTCAGACGGGTCATCATCATCATCATCCCGTCGTCATAATTCTACCTGTCCGATACAGACAGTTCACTATTGTTCATAATAAACTCCTTGCATGCCACTTTTACCTTTGCATATGAATCAAACCCAAACAAGTCGGAGGGCATAGCGTTGAAAACCGTTGGTATTTTTACTTGTAATATTTTTTCTTTATAATAATTGTTGCATCTCGGTACAATAAATTTTCCAAGTGACATTTGTCTCGTATTAAACGTATTCATTACAAGTGTTTTATGGTAATCTTTATAATAGTTACTCAGTATGAGCCTGTATTTAAATAACTCATTAATATTCATTAACTTTATTTCCGAAAAAAATATCTTTACCTTTGTTTTTTATATACTTGACTGTACTATTAGGTAAGATGCATTTAATTATTTTCTTTTGTGGGTTAAGTATTTCTTTTATACTTATTTGAAATGTATTTCCCCATACCAAAATACCGTATAGAATTATTGGTGCTATCATGGCCACGTACATTGTTTTCAGTGTTTCAAAAGTAATAAAATTTTTAATGATATAAATTTTTGATAGTATTGACCTTAGTTTATTACATATTTTTTGTATATGTGGTTGCCAGTTAAATTTCTTATCTATCATGATACCCAGCTATTTTTTCAACTTGATTGGATTATTTTACATCTGAAATCTTTGTAATATCTATATAAACATTCATAATTATGTGATATTAACTGAACAGCTTTTTTTTTGATGAAATGTGTATTAATTTACTTTTATTTTCATTATTGACTAAACTGTTGTTATGTGACCATTTTGGCACCGGTTTTTGTCATATCATTTATCGGTCTTTGTTCATATTTTAGAAGATTTATTAAAGATTTTGCCACTTTGGCGGCACCCTTGACGAGACTCACCGGAAGTTGCAAAGGTGTAAGTAACTTCAAGTGGAGCAATGAGGCGGAGGAGGCCTTCGTCGCGTTGAAGCGTGCCTTAAGTCCAGCCCGGTGTTATCTAGTCCAGTATGGACGCTTCCCTTTACAATACATGCAGATGCGTCTGAATGTGGCGCAGACGGTAGATGGTTGCGAACATGCGATTGCTTATTATTCTCGAACCACGTCCGAACATGAGAAAAATTATTCGATTACCGAGCGCGAGCTGTTGGCGGTGGTCGAGGCCATTCGGAATTTACGTCCGTACGTCGAACTGTCCCATTTTAAAGTAGTAACTGACCACCAGTCTTTAAAATGGCTGGCGTTGCTTCTCAATCCGTCGGGTAGGTTAAGTAGATGGTCTTCAGAGCTATTACAGCACACGTTCGATTTGGAACATTGAAGAATGAAGGACTACGTGGTACCCGACGCGTTGTCTAGAGTTGATTGGGATGCCGTGGAGCCGTGTGTAAATGCCGTCTTTGATTTACCAGACACGATCTCTGATGACTGGTATAATAAAATTTTTGCGAGTTGTCAGTCGATTCCCCGACGTTTCCCTAATTTCACAATCAAGGACGGGAGATTGTTTCGTTTTACGAAGGCGTTGGACGAGCTGCACGAAGATAATGAATGGAAAATGGCAGTTCCGCGTGACAAAAGGGCCGAGGTAATTCGATCAAATTATGATGTAGATAGTGCAACGCACTTAGGCGTACACAAAACGTACGGGAAATTGAAGTCTCATTATTATTGGCCGCATATGTTCGACTCAGTAAGAGATTATGTTGGGGCGTGTGACGTTTGTCGACGATTGAAATATTCTCAGGTACTGAAGGCGGGGTTGATGAAGAACCCGCGCGTTGTAAGGAAACCGGTGCACATGCTTTCAATGGACTTAGTGGGACCGCTCCCTAAAAGTTTAAAAGGTCATAATTACGTGCTGACCGTAGTAGACTTATTTTCGAAGTACTTGTGGTTATTTCCAATTAGGAGAGCCACAGCTGACGTGATTGTAGCTAACTTAGAGGGTTTGTTTTTACAATTTGGGACGCCCTACAGAATTTTTGCTGACAACGGAGTCCAGTTTAGAGGTAATGTTCTCAAAGCCTTTTTAGGTAAATATGGGGTGCCGTGGCTAACATTCACTGCAAATTACAATCCCTGGGTTTTCCCAGGGAGCGTTATCACATGAACAACACGTTAAACTTGTCAACCGGTTTTACTCCGTACTTTTTTATGTTCAGCTGAGAGCAGGTCGTCGATGGAAATCTCCACCTTCGTTATGGGGACGCAGAAACTGCGGGTGACGCGCTGGAAGTAGAGGATAGGCAGCAATATGTTTCGAAATTAGATTGCTTAAGGGATGTTAACAAGTTGGTGCAAGATAATTTACTTTTGTCCTTTAAACGGATTCAAAAGCAGTTTAATAAGGGAAAAAGGGACGTTACAGAAAAAATTTCGGCAAATACTTCTCGAATAAATTAGCGCCGAAATTTGTAAAAAAACAGGTTATAAAGGTGTTATCTCCACTTATTTATTCGCTAGCCGATTTAAACGGGAAAGCCGCGGGCGATTATCATGTGAGGGACATTTTTAAAGCTATATAGCTGATGAAATCGCTCTGTTAAAATTATGTTTTACTTGGCATTGCACACAACTCGCGTATTTGTTATTTAAGTATAATTGGGGTGTACCTCTCAGTGTTAAGCGTGCACGTACGGTTCAGAGGCCTAATTGTGCATGGGGTACCCGGGCCCATGTGCGATGGTTGGACTGGAAATTGGGCCCGTTTTCGGGTCTGACTGAACGGCATCTGGAACGCCACGTCGCGCAACTACGCGAAAAAACCGTTGTATTTATTGAGTAATGATTTTAATGATCATATATATTAAAGTTGTAATGTAGTTTCCGCGAAATTTATATGAAGCCTTTTATTCATTTCGATTTTTTTGCGTTTTTTTCGACGTTTTCACGCACTTTTTTGAGGTTTTCTCCGCAACCATAAGTAATAAGAATATTTTGTAAAAAAAGTACAAAAGGTAGATAGTTACCGCGTGAGAATTTAGTACACTCGATTTTTTCCTTCCTCTCACCTCTGTTTTACGCTCATTCGAGTGAAATTTGATTTTTTTTCAATAACTCGGCCGCCAGACAGAATTCGGAAATTCTAATCAACGAAAAGGTAGATAATCACGTTGCGCATACGATATAATTTATAAATATTTTTTTCTAATTTATTTCAAAAATACGTATTTTTTACAAAATTTACATTTTTTTTCACCTTTTTCAATCGAATTTATTTCTTAAACTGCGAGGAATATTTTAATTTCAATAAAAGACTATGAAAAATCAAAGCCTCTGGCGTGAATAACTTTTTATTTCAATTTTTTCGGACGTCTCCTTCTTATATTTTTATGATATTTAATGTTGACAAATGATTTTCAGTCAAAAAGGCTTCACTTCTCGAGACAAGCTAAGGAGACAAGTTAAAAAGACAAGGGAAAAAGAGACACAGATAGAATGCCGTCTCGCCGAATTTGAAAGATGACAGCGGCATTGTCAATATGAAAAAATTCCACAGAAAATCTCAATATCGATTTTTGATTACATTTATCTGACCAATACGTCGATTTTACATAAAAAACTAAAGATAAAAATAATGCTTAATGTGTTTATTGTTGTTTAATATAAAATTTTTCTTTGTTTTCTAAGAACTTTCTTACGAGCGATTCAATTAAACCTCAATTAAACCATCTCTGTTTTGAAAATTCGTATGATTTTACTTTAAATATGTTTTACATTAAATCATTAAAAAATTACATATAATTAAAGGTTCATATGTTGGTTTGTGTTTTTTATAAAAAAACTTAATCCATTGGACGAATTTTATAAAAAGCGAACTAAATTAACATCTTCGGTCACGAAAAATTGACGAAAATCCTATCGAAATTTACCATTGACCGCCAGTCACAGACAATTAAATGATGAAATGTCAGTTCCATACAAAAAATGCGCGTTGTTGAAATTAAAAATGTAACGTCTCGTTATATTTTTGATGAATAATACATCTGTTGTAAAAAATATAAAGTTTAAAATATGTTTTATCGATTTTGACAAGAAAAAAATATTTTTTAATTCAGTATAGTTGTTGTTACGCATGGGAACGCAACAGGCGGCCCCCAGTAGACGGCGATAATGACATAAAAACAATAAACAAAAATGTGTATATTTGTGTGTCAAAGGACAATGATAATTTTAATAATCTGATAATTAATAATCTGATAATTTGTGAATAATATATTTTTTCTTTGGGGCCCCAAATCATTTGCGAACTTGTATGTTTTGTTAGATTAAGTACCTTTTGTATAATTTATTACCTTTTGTATAATTTGTATGTTTTTTAAGTATTTCTTATATTTTATTCTGTGTTTTTTGGAAAATAAACTGACTGGGTTTTGGCGGTCTTATTAATTCTGAATACTGACGGGAGATAACAGGGATTGTGCATATAGACAACCCGCGAGACGCGCATCTCATTTTTGGAAGATGACGACGATTACAAATAACATTAAAAATACATTTTTTTACATTTCTTTTACTAACTGCGCAATAGATTGGCAGGTAGCCGTCTGAAAGGGGGCCCGAAACAGCGTGCGCACCCCTCACGCGGCATCCAATACGGTGAAGCTGGGTTTATGGACCACACGCCGGCGTCCCGTGAAGGGCGTCCGGGCCGTAATGCGAAAAAATTCGCGAGATGAATTTTTTAAAAATGCACAAAACCTGGCATGTCGTATACCGTTGGATTCGGCATGTCATTTCCTGTCAGGATTCACTAAAAAATAAACAATCGGATTGGTTTTGAGGGAGATATATCGAGAGATAAGATTCGGCCCTTTTGAGGCGAATTACGGTCGCTGACACATCCGGACACATTAGTCATAATTAAATTCATATGCGGATGTGTCAAGCGCCCAAATTGATATAATTTGTACATATGTACGTCTCTCCAATCGAGAGAAATCTTAGATAGACGAGCCAAACGCGCCGTCTAAGCACTACAGCGGCACGGTATTACACGCGCCTGCGACTCTTCTCCGCGCGGATGCGAGTGGTCCAGCACTCTCCGCTACTGCGCCATCTCAAGATTTATCTCCTCTCCAAGACTAATCCCATTTTGACCGTTAAAATCCCGTTATGTTTGTTTTTTGGTATAAATAAAGGAAGGTGAAATGGACCAGGCAGTGTGAAATCCTCGCTTTTCTTGTGCTTTTATCGGTCGTAATGTCCGTCACTCTGCCGGTTCAGTGCACCGTTTTTGTATAGTCTGAACCTGTGTTTTATTTAAAATCTCTTTCCTATTTAGTAAAATGTGATAAAAGTGTAGTAATCTAAATTTTGTAATTTTTCAAATATTCTAAATATTTTAAATTTTTAAATTTTTTTAATTTTTTAATTTTTTAATTTTTTAATTAATTAATTATTGATTAAAATATCACAAAACTCGCGTGTCCGTGGCAAGGCGTCGGATCGTGCAACTTCCCTATTTTACAAATCTACTAAATCGTTGCCGTTCGCCATTTTGTGTGGAACAGTTGTAAAAGATTAAATCTAAGAAATATACTTTTCAAAAATATTTATTTCAATCAGCTGTTTTCGATTCAAATATTTTTAAACATGTTAGGCGTAATGGTTGCGTGACATTTTCGTGTGTGCATATTAAATTAGGTACCTACATATGTTTTAAATAAAAATATATTGAAATCATTTAAGTGAGGTTTCTCAGCGGGTTTTTATGCCACAATTTTTAAAAAAATTACAAAAGACAAGTCTTTGCCGCGTGATTTTTTCAAAACGTTTATTTTATTCTTCTTCTTCTTTCGTTTCCATGCTAGATCTCCTGGAATTTCATTTTTACTCATATCTCGGTGTTGTGCGATCGGATTCAAAATTAAAGTATGACGTTTTGTGACGAATCCGGCCATCTTTTTTTACGTACAAAGTTTTTGCATAGCTTTCTTTCTCGCGAAAATGCAAAAATAAAACACCGTTATAGGCGTAGTTTTAAAAACTAGAGACGTCATCATTTGCGCATTTTTATGAAACTTTTTCACCCCCTCCACTTTCCTAGGTACTTAACCAAGGTCGAAATATATAATGATGCAATATAGTATATAATTTTTTAGGATTACAACGTACAAGTTACAGAATCATGTATCAATAACATGCACCACCGAGAATAATTTCAGAATTTCAAGTTTTTCATTACTTTTTTTATTTAGATGTGTCGTAACGATTAAGGAAAAGCGTTTGAGAGAAAAATATTATACAGGGTGTTTTTTATGATGAAGTTGAGATTTTTTACGAAATTGTGGTTATGTTAGGTTTAATTAGGTTAGGTTAGGTTAGGTTAGGTTAGGTTAGGTTAGGACAGGTCAGGTTAGGTAAGGTTAGGTTAGGTTAGGTTAGGTTGTGGTTTTTGGGTTTTTCATGGATACCTCCGCGAAGCGATGCTCGATTTCGAAAATTTAAAAAGTCCCGTACGGGCGCAGATTGGGAAATATTATACAAAGTGTTTTTTTATTTAGATATGTCGTAACGATTTCGGAAAAGCGTTTGAGTGAGAAATATTATACAGGTTGTTTTTTATGATGAAGTTGCGTCCTTTTACGAAATTGTGGTTGTGTTAGGTTAGGTTAGAATAGGTGTTTTTATGATGAAATTGCGCATTTTCCCGAAACGAGTTGTTGCATAGATGTGACGTCATGATTTCGGGAAGGTGCTCGGGTGGAAAATATTATACAGGGTGTTTTTATGATGAAATTGCGCGTTTCTTCGAATAAACTTCACAGGGAGGGCTTTAATTTTATTATTATTTTTGTTTATTTGTGACGTCACGATTTCGGAAAGGCGCTTGTTGGGAAATATTATACAGGTTGTTTTTAATGATTAAATTGCGCGTTTCTTCGAATAATTTTCGCAGGTGGGGCTTTAATTTTATTATTATTTTTGTTTAGTTGTGACGTCACGATTTCAGAAAGGTGCTTGGTTGGGAAATATTATACAGGGTGTTTTTAATGATGATAATATTTTAAGAATTGGGAAATTGCGCGTTTACGAATGAGCTTTTGCATAGATGTGATGTCACGATTTTGAAAAGGCGCTTGGGTGGAAAATATTATACAGGATGTTTTTTAATTTTCGACGTCACATTTTGGGGATTTTGAATAATTTTAGCGTGACGTCACGTTTAAGCCGTTTAGAAAATTACATACAGAGTTGACTTTTGAAAAATTATCAAAGTATTTTTTTTCAAAAAACAAAAACCAAAAAATTTTTTTTGAAAATCCAAAAACTCAAAATACAAAAAAATAATTAAAAACTAACATCAAAAAAACTCATTCGAAAATCAAAATCAAAAAACCAAACACTTAAATCAAAAAACTAAAATCAAAATAATTTTTTTTTTGTAAGATCGACCATCTTTTGGTTTTTTTGGAAAACTTCAATTCTCATAAAAGTATAACATGTATAAAAATATTTTCTTTCATTCGAGTTTCAATGTTCCGACCGTGGTTTCACGGGGAGATTTTTATTTTTTTTCTAACATACACGATCGGTAGAAATTAACATTACCTACGTTTCTACGTTTTCAGTTTTTTCCTATCTTTATTTTTAGAAAAGTTAGAAACAATTTCCATTTTATAGATCAACTTAGACATCTTTTGGATTTTTTTAAAAGCTCGATATACCGGTAAATTTTTGATGTTTACTTTATTGGCTTTAACTTCTAAACGCGTCATTCTATTTTGGTCATCTCGAACGATTGCGAAATAGTTTCTCTATCGAATGTATTAATGTACGAATGTAAAAAAAAATTTAACATCGCAGACTTCAAAATTACGTTCCAAGTTTCGCGGTTTTGGCCGTGGCTTCGCAATGAGGATGTAAAAAAAAATTATATCAAATAAAATTTGTACAAGTTAACGTGATGTATCTTTCTGCGTTTTTATTTTTTTTCTATCTATTTTTTTAGAAAAGTTATTAAAGAAAATAATTATTTCCATTTTTTCCAATCCCAGGTAGACATCTATTGAGAATTTTTAGAAACTCGAGATATCGGTAAATTTTTGATGTTTAGTTTATTGACTGTAACTTCTAAACGCGTCATCCAATTTTAGTCATCTATATTTCGATCGATAGGAGAATAGTGCCTTTATCGATCGTATTGAAAAAAAAAGTTACATTTACAGACTTCAGCATTACGTCCGCTCTCATCCGAGTTTTGTGGCTTTGACTGTGGCTTCGCGGGAAATTTTTTAATTCTTATTCTTAAAACCACAATCTGTAGAATTTAATGTTATCTATCTTTAGGCATTTTTTTTTTTTTTTTTTCACTATTTTGAGAAAAGTTACAAAATAAAATGAATAAAAATTCCATTCTAATAAATATTTTAAAACTTTTCTTGAAATAATGATAAAAAATAATTAAAAATGCAGAAATATAGAAAACGTAAAATTATACAGACGGTATTATTTGAAATTGTAATTTAAATATTCCCCGCGAAGCCACAGACAAAACAGCAAAACGCGGATGAAAGCGGACGTAATTCTAAATTCTGCGATTGTAATAAAAAAAGAATTATAAGTTCGATGGGAGCACTATTTCCCTATCGATCGAGATATCGACGGCTAAAATTGGATCACGCGTTTAGAAGTTATGGCTAAAAAACATAAGGACAAAAATTTACATAAAACAATTACTTCTAAAAAAAATCAACAGATGTCTAATATGGTCGTGGTCAAATTGAATAAATATTTCATTCGTTTAAAACTTTTCTAAAAATAAAGATACAAAAAAAATAAAAATGCAGAAAGGTAGATGATGTAAAATTCTATCGATTATATTTTTTAAAATGAAGGTTATAAAAAAATTAATAGATGTCTCATTAGTAATGCAAAATTGGAAAAAAATATTTGATTAAGTTAAATTGCTTCTACATTCTTAGCTAAGGTTAGGTTAGGTTAGGTAAGGTTGGGTTAGGTTAGGTTAGGTTAGGTTATGTTGTGGTTTTTGGGTTTTTCTTGGATATCTATGCAAAGCGATGCCCGATTTCGAAAATTTAAAAAGTTCCAGAGGAGCCCAGCCCGTCCGCGACTTTTCACGACAGACGCTGCGCGGCAAAGCCTCGCGGCGACTGTTGACACCCGTCGCCCGTACAGCTCAGACCCACTCACCTTTGCGCGGCTTCCTCTTACACCCTTCGGTTTTTACAAGTTGAGGTTCTCTCTCTCCCCACTCGATCTTTCACAACTCTGTCATTTATCATTCGATTTCAATTTGGAAAAATACCACAGATAGCTCTCTTCTTCTTCTATCTAATCTTTTATAACAGTCTCCCAAACGCGCAGTCCGATCTTTGCGATCGGGGCGTTACCGGAAAGTGTTTACCGTCAATCTTTTTCTTCGTTACTCAATCAACAGTGAGTCCGTCTTCTTCTTCTTGGTTACTTAATCATCAGTGAATCTGCCGCCAGGGGTTGGTTACTTAATCATCAGTGAATCGTGCAACGGGCACCTAGTATTGTATTATTTTGTAAGGGAAAAATCTTGCTTTTGCTATAAGGGGTTCGGTCGTAGGCGAGACCCTCGTGCGCGGAGCGAGGCTAAAGAAATCCATGCGCGGGAGGCGCGAAACCCTCGTGGGTGGAGCAAGGCTAAAGAAATCCATGCGCATTAGGCGTGTTCTTTCGTGGCTGGAATGAGTTTAAAGATTTCCAAGCATTAATTATGCGGTGGGTGTCATCTTGACACATTTAAGTCAGACAGAGTTTGTGGCTGTCAATAAAGTGACCATAATAATTCTGTGGAAGTATCCCTCAGTTAGTTGTCTGTGTGACGTATGCATCGGCCGTCACACATGACGAGCTAAATCTTTGTTTTGCATGGTCGGAATCTTACGTACGTGTCGTCGTTTGTGTAAATTCCAGACCACCTAGAGTCACTTTAGTTCGCGTTTTCAGCTCGGTTTTCCCGTAATCAAACCCAGAATAGTTTTCTTATGTTCAGCTGAGAGCTGGTCGTTGATGGAAATCTCTTTGTATGAAACCTTTTTGTATTGTAAGTTGTGATTTTGTTTATGGCATATTTTATTTATTACCGTTGGTGATGCGGTTTGGATGGGAGATATTGTGATGGGTAATTGGGAACAAGGCAAGCACTCACCTTTCTTCCTTCGATTCTTTGGTTCTCCTCTTGCCTCTTCTTTATCTCCTAAACTTCTAGCGGCGAGGTGTTTCCCGTTAATTTTAAGGCAAAACACTCGCGTCAATAATTAAATCTTTGATTTAATTTGCGGTAGTTCACATCGAAAAATTATGCGGTCACTTTCTTTACTGACATTTTTCTATTGCGATTGCAGCTGTTTTTTTCCGTCTTGTGGCGGCTTCGATTTTCAAAACTGGAGCGGCTCTAGTACTTGCTTGCTTTCGGGAATGGGTAAGGAATGAGAGAGAGGGAATACCTTTTTCCTAGTTTACAAATTAATTTAATGGCGCGAACACGGTTTATAATAAATAAAGGTACATTGAGATTTGTTCAAGAGCGAGAAACGTTCATTAGCGGGAATTCAAATATTGACGAGATGCTAGAGATTGGTTGGCAGATGAAGGGAAAAACAGAAAAAAATATCGCAGCATGAATGTAAACAACAAGTAAGACGAAAATCCTACCTTTGAGGTGTTGAATGTTTGGGGTAAGGAACGGAAATGCCTCTTTCCTCGATATTTCTGGTCAAACTGCAGACACACTCCTTCATTTGCCGAATTGATCACTGAACGACATAATACACGGCTGTGGATTATTTTAAACATAAATGTTTTTTATGCGGGTTTACAAGATGATATATATATTTTTAATAGATGCGGTACAAATGCGGATTCTTCACGAGTAGATAATCGATGCGGAATTACGAAGAAGTTTCTTTTTTTCACGAAAAACAATTGAGCAGAAATTGGCGTGGCATTAGGAATAATTTGAATTATATGCGGTTGAGTTATAAGTAGGTACGACAAATGTCGCTAGGCATATTAAATTAGGAAGTTGGTGGACGGAGCGGGAATTAAATTAGGAATAAGTCAGGAATAAAAAGGATTAATGAGGACAAGGGTTAGAGGATCTCTATCTTACTGAAGTCCAATCCAGTCACAACCATCACCTGCATTTCACCAGATTTAACACTGGCCACATCAATCGTGTTGTTTGAATTTTCGGATCCCGCGCCTTATGGTTTGTGTCCACGAATCTCGAGGGAAAATGGCAGCCTTCATTATCGCTTCGAAATCGTTTTGGTTAGGGCGTGCGATTATATATATATTATGAAGTCGAGGAGGCCATAGATCTCGCAATCACTAGGATGCTGTGGCAATGGGTCCGCACGAGCCCGACAGGGGCCTCACCATATCTCGGATGAGCTGCATGAATGGCGGAGCCCGCCGATGGGGGCGCCGCTGTACCGAATATCGGGTTTTGTTCGCCCCGACGCTGAATTCAAGTTGGTATAATCATATTATCGTCCCAAATGCACCCCTGCGGGAGAACACCTGATGCGCGCTGTAAGGAGAAGGCGACCAGGGTGATTACTTTGCATCGGTGAACTCATGTATTACGGATATCGTGCCTCGAACTCCAAGGACTTTATTTAATTTATTCAAACTTAGAATCTGTTTTACTGGTTTATGTTTATTTACTTACTTCATGTTTATTTGCCTTCAGCGAATATTTCAGGGGCTTTATGCCTAAATTAATTATTGGTTTTTCATAAGGTTAGAAGTAATACCTAAATTTCATTTCTAATAATATTTCATCTGTCATTATGGGCCTTACGGCGGTAAATTCTATCATTTATTGTTTTACATTGGTTTGTGGTGCGGTAGAGGCCGCTACCCTCGTGGCTGATGCATTCTTTATTTAATGGTTCCACTAGTGAACTTAATCGGTTATTATGTGATATGTTGGTCTGCCCATCGGCAGAATACCGGGGCTTTATGCCCGTTTACATTTAATTAGTGATTTAAGTTATTGGCCTTACGGCATAATCTATTTATATTTTGTCTTAAGTAAAAGGCGGGGCGGCACCGTCCGCTATCGGTGTACCTTTTGTATCTCTATTATTTATTTTCATTAAATTGTAAAATGCCATACCCTCGTTCTTTTATTGTGATATTTGACAATCCCCGGGAATCTGGTAAACAACACTTACACGCACCCACACTCACACGCACCTTCACTCACTAACACATGCTTGCATCATTAATTCAACTCTAATGGGAAGGAGCCGGTCGTCGGAAGAAGGTTGAGTGTGACGATTATCTGAGATTCATGCTCGGCTGGACTGGAGCTTAGCTGGTGATGCACGCGACCGAAGGTAAGGCGCTCTATCCGCGGGTCACGTAGTAATACATTAATTGATTAATAATTTCTCTGTACCAAGAAATCCAGCACTACCGTTCTGAAAGATTTGAACAAACTCAATAATATTCTGAATAAATAAAATAAAATAGTGAAATTTTTTATTTTTTAAAATTCAGATATTTTTTAGTACAATTAAATTCTAAATTTTAATCCCGAGTCTCTGTGGCCAGGCATTGCTCTTCGACACCTGTGCGTAACAGAGCAGTTTCAGAGTGAGTAATTCATTTTTGTTGGTCAAACTTCTCTTTGCATCATTCAGAGAGCTGTTTTCTCTTCCAACTGAGATTCCAGGGCAAGGATACTATTTGATTGAGAAATCTGGTCAGTTCTTCGTTGAGGCTGTGAATTTGACTCTTAAAACGAATTCTTTCTTGTTCCATATGCTGTTCTTTAAGTTTGAGCGATATCTCTTTGTTTTGGATTTCATCGCTGCTACACAGAGCCTCGCACTTCTCGTTGATGGCTCTCTCCAGCTGCTGTGACATTGCGGAGAGGTCCATTCGCAAACGCCCCAGTACTGTGTTCCTCCTGTCCAGCATTTCGTATCTGAGCAGCTCAGACTTAGACTCCGGTTCCTGAAGGTTTTTCTCTGCCGCATCCAATTTAGCCTTGCAGTGTTCATAATTAGATGTGATCTCGCATACTTTATTCTCGAGTTTCTCTGTTGTCTCTCCTAAAAAAATTGATGTGGATGTTAATACAATTGTGTATATCATGTGATTGGTAATTCAAATGTCAGCTGGACCAACCAAAATGTTTTGTGATCGTCAGACTACTCACTCGCAATGTCGTTCCAGCTAATACTGCAATTGTATAAAGATATGAAAACTCAAACACACACAACCCCTGCATAGAACAGTTATACTGATGTTACGGACAGGACAAAGCCTGCGCCTACCGTCAGGCAACGGAACTTTCGAGTTCTGTAGTTGACGATAATCATGTCACATAAAAGGTAGAAATTTCTGATATGAATGAAGCAGAGCAAAAGGCCCCTTTCAGGGCCGCCGCCGATCGCCGTGACCCGGTTGGGGATGGGTACCGTGCCGAGGACAGCGCGCGAGTTCTCGGCTGCGGTGGTTGTCCTTATACGTGTCGGGGCGTCAGGCGGCGGCACCCGGGAGAGGGGATGAGCGAATGAGGAGCCACAGCTCCATGAGATCGCATCCCGCTGATGACAATGGAAATGCGTTTGAGTTGCATGATCTGAAATGTGTATGTTTTTACTGAGAATATTATATGAAAATATTAATGTTCGGATTTTTTAACATTTCAGAGCTCTCTAATATGATGGAAATTAATGGTTTTTTGATTTCAGATGGAACTGAATCACAATTTTATGTAATAAAGTATCGCATTTTCATTGTTTTAATAAAGAGAGCGGGCGGGAGATGGTTTTATTTGCGCACAAGGCGCATTTTGTACCCTGTTATCATCATATTTGCCAGATAAGCAACATTAAAGTTGTCTCAACACTTATAAAAAAATTAAGTAGTAGAGTCACACACATGCACACACGCTGTAAGACATAAAAGATTGTCTACAGATAACACGATAAATGGTTGACTGTATGGCATAACAGATTGCCAACAGATCACTGGTAAAAAGCATACATTTTTTATGGCAAGGAAAAAAAAAATCTAAATATTTTTTCGAATACATCATTAATGAATAAATCACACTCACAATAATATGGGAACACAAGTCTGACAACACCAACACACCACCAGCCGCCGCTTATGAGCGGCATACTGGGCTGGGTTTTTTCCATACAAATGCTCATGAAAACACACAAACCGGAATAACTTCCGTCAAAGGTGTCCGATTTTGATAATTTCTTTTGCATAATGATCAGTGGATCAAGACCTATCTAGGAAATATACACACTCATATGTACAAATAATTTTGGATTAATTAAAAAATTAGTTTTTTGTTGAAAAGTTTAAAAATTCATAACTAAAGTAAGCTGCGACAAAGTGTGATATATCAACAGATGCGCTGCGACGCACTCTATATAATAGATACAAAAAACTAAACCTAAAAGTTAATTTAGATTTTTAAGAAATTTATTTGTTGAAATTTCATAGCTCACCGGGCCAGAAAATGAGATGTATTTTAACTGTTGCTTTAATAATAATGTCTCAAGGTTGCCACACAATATGCCAGGCTGTTTATTGAGACGCAGCCCATGTAATGGCATATACGTAAATCCTCCGGGGGACGTGCGTTTAAATTAATAATTAAAAAACTGTAATATATGTAGTAGAAATAAGCGGCCGGAACGCGCCATTTGAATGCAAACTGTAACTTGTTTTAATTGGCTTCGAGGCCGGGGCCTCTTGGTCCCGGCCGAGGGTATAAATAACGCATTCAGGCGGACCGACCCTCAGTCTGGTTTAGAACGCCGTGGCAAACCCTTCACGTGTGTTTCATTTACTTTCCCGACTACCTTCTGCGATTTTGCTGCCTGCTGACATCGACCTCTCTCGAGCCCGAGACGAGGTATTACGCTGAGATCTGCTGTTGCTGCCCGCTGACGCCGAGCGCTCTCGCTTCACGCCCGGTATTTGATATCGGCGGCGATCGCTTCGCGGTGTGCTGACGCTGAGCGTACATTGTCACGCTCGGTACCTACTGCTTCTGCGGAGTGCTGCCCGCTGGCGCTGATTTGCCAAGCTAAGTATTCCATCGCAGTTCAACCGTCTTTTTTAAGACGATTTATTCTTGACGACCTCGTCGAGTTGGACATTTTGCTCTCAGCAAATTCTTTTGCTGTCGCCTCTGGTGCACATTCCCGTGTACTAATATCGCTCTTTTTCCAGCT
>JADDOH010023068.1:0-61814 GCA_016648135.1 Agrypnia vestita | reverse complement strand
GACACAGTGGGCCTCACGGGAGGCCGGGAGTACCAGCAAACAGTGTTTTTAAAAGTGCTTCCGGTGATCGTGAGTGGCCCCCTAGGGCCAGTCAAAGTGCACGCGTTACTCGATGAGGGGTCGACGGTTACCCTCATCGAGGCCGGTGTGGCCAGCGCTGTCGGGGCCCAAGGACCGGTCCGTGGATTACGTATCCACGGTGCCAACGGGATGTGTTCGTCGGATGACCGGTCTCAACTTGTGAATGTGACAGTTCGGGGCAACGGGGCCGACCACCCGTTGCGAGCGAGCACCGTGCGACGACTCGCTCTACCACCCCAGCTGGTGATGAACAATCGAAACGAAAAATCGCGTGTGGGCCATGCCGGGGCCAGTGAAGTTCGGCCGCAATTACTTATCGGTCAGGACCACGCTCACCTCAGTGTAACACGTGAGGTCGAAGAAGTTCGCGGCGGCGGTATCCGCTCTCGCACGGCCCTCGGATGGGCCACCCATGGAGTACTCGGAGACCAGTCGCACGCCGGTTCCGCGATAGTAATGAGCATTACCGGCACTTTCGAAAAAGAAAAAAATAATACTTTGGAGGCTCTCGTCCGTGAGCACTTCGCAGTGGACTCATTGGGAGTCACCGCCGTGGCCCGCGTAAATAAAGAAGATGCGAAAGCCACGACGATTATGGAAGCCACCACCCGTCAGCTGCCCACTGGCCGGTGGGAGACAGGCCTACTTTGGAAGAATGAGGGCAGTCAGCTGCCCGAAACCCGCCAGTGCGCCGCCAACCGCCTGGCCGGTATTGACAAGAAAATGAAGAAAAATCCAGTGTTCGCCGAAGCGTACAGAGCCAAAATGGCAGATTATTTGGCGAAAGGGTATGCCCACTCCCTTTCGCCCATTGAAGAGGCACGACTGGAACGAAAAAACTACTTGCCACATTTTGCAGTGTTTAATGCAAATAAACCTGACAAAATCAGAATAGTGTTTGACGGTGCCAGCAAGTGCCGAGGAGTGTCTCTGAACGATGCTTTATTGACGGGACCGGACATGTTGAGTTCATTACTGGGGAATGTGTTCCGGTTCCGGGAAGGGAAAGTGGCGCTGGCAGCCGACGTGCGTGAAATGTTTTTACGAATAAAAATTAGAGAAGTGGACCAAGCTGCGCAGCTGTTTTTGTGGACAAAACTGGGCGAGACGGAACCGACGACCTACCAAATGTCGTCGATGGTGTTCGGATTGACGTGCTCGCCCAGCAGCGCGCAGTATGTTCGCAATAAAATCGCAGATGCCAGCGCCGCGGAATTTCCGGCCGCCGCACACGCGGTTAAACGGACCTTTTATATGGATGACTACCTCGACGCCTTGGACACAACCGAAGAAGCTATCAGAATGATGGAAGAAGTGTCCGAGGTGCTGCGGCGAGGTAGCATGCTCCTAACGAACTGGGCGTCAAATGACCCACAGGTGCTAGCGCATATCGATCCCGCTCTACGGGCTGTAGAGCCAATGCGCATCATTGGAGAAGATACCACGACTGAACGAGTGCTCGGGATAGCGTGGGAGCCCGCCTCCGATAAATTCATTTTCAAGTTTGTGAATTTACCAGAACTGTCGGAGGTGGCCCACCCGACCAAACGTCAGTTATTAAGTGCAGTGATGAGAATCTTCGATCCGGTGGGCTTCCTTGCTTGTCAGATGATACGATCGAAGATACTACTTCAGGAAGTGTGGCGCTCCAAGGTCGGGTGGGACGAAGAAATCCGCCCCGAGCACGCGAAAAAATGGCGCGCGTGGTACCAATTAATTAAAGAAACAGTGTGTGTGATCGCTCGACCATGTCTTTCGCGTCGAGACAGCAAAGTTGTTTTACATGTTTTTAGTGATGCTTCGGAAAAAGCATGCTGTGCCATTGCGTATTTTGCCGAGCAAGGAGAGTGCGGCTCGGACGTAGCCTTCATATCGGCAAAATGCAAGGTGGCGCCTTTGAAACCCTTGTCCATTCCACGTATGGAACTTCAAGCGGCACTTCTGGCCGCACGATTAGCGGCCACCATAAAAAGAGAACACCGATGTGAAATTGTCAAAACTCAGTATTGGACCGACTCTACAACGGTCCTGTGCTGGATACGAACCGATCCTCGATCATATTCAGCGTTCGTAGCGAACCGTCTGGGGGAGATTGACGAGCTGACCGAAGTCACGGACTGGAAATGGGTCCCTACGCGTCATAACCCGGCGGATATCGGCACCAGGGATGGCGATCCTCAAAACCTGTCAGCGGACGGTAGGTGGTTTGGCGGTCCTGACTTCCTCCGAAGAGGAGAATCGGCTTGGCCACGAGAGGCCTGCCGACTACAACCATCAGAAAGCATGTTGGAAATGAACCCCGCGACCGTACTGGCGGTCCGGCATGCAAATACGGGGGGAGCGCTGCCTGACATAACGCGCTTCTCGTCGTGGACCCGGCTGGTCCGCGCCACCGCTTGGGTGAGGCGTTTTGTGGCGAATTGTCGTCGCCACACAGGAGACCAGCCCGGTCGAGATATAACCTCGGCTGAAAGAATTGAAGCCGAGCGTGCCTGGGTTTTACAAGCCCAGGCAGACGCCTTTAGGCCCGAAATCAGGACTCTTCAGAAAGGAGGACTCCTGGCCAAAAATAGCCGAATCCACCACTTGACGCCACTGCTAGATGATTTCGGCGTCATTCTGATGGGATCACGGCTGGCAGAAACCACGGTGACAGATATACCACCAGGATTGAGGGCGCCCGTCATTTTGGACGGCGCCCACCCATACACAAGAATAATGGTAAAACATTATCACGAAAAAGGAAATCACCCGGGCACCGAACGAACCGTGTCTGATTTACGTGAAAACTTTTTCATACTACGACTAAGACCGACAGTGCGACGTATCAAGTTTGAGTGCCAAGCGTGCCGAGTCCAGAGAAGCCAGCCGCGCCCTCCGTTGATGGGGCAAATCCCGGTCTGCCGGCTGGAGCATCACACGCCGGCCTTCCACCGATGTGGATTGGATTATTTTGGGCCGATGATGATAACCATCGGCCGACGAAAAGAAAAACGGTACGGCGCGTTGTTCACGTGCCTAACAACACGCGCCGTACACCTGGAGCTGGCTGAGTCGCTGACAACTGACTCAGCCATACTCGCCATTAGAAGAATGGCAGCACGCCGCGGTCAACCTCGTTTCATCTACTCGGATAATGGAACAAATTTTAGAGGAGCCGAAAAAGAAATGGCCAGGGCATTGGCCGAATTGTCCGAAGATAAAAGAATGCAGGAGCATCTAGCGGGGAGCGGGGTGGAGTGGCACTTCAACCCTCCCCTCGCCCCGCACATGGGCGGCGCGTGGGAAAGTTTAGTACGCGCCGTAAAAAGGGCATTGGAAGCCACACTAAAAGAAAGAGCGCCACGAGAAGAAATGTTGAGAACGGTGCTGGCCGAAGCCGAGCACACCGTGAACAGCCGTCCACTGACCCATGTGTCAGTGGACCCGAAAGATGATGCCCCCCTCACCCCCAACCATCTTTTATTGGGGATGGCAGGCCACAACTCGCATTTGGCCATCTACGGCGCCCTTGACGAGAACGTGTGCCTGAAAAGGCAGTGGCGAGTGAGCCAACAGCTGGCCGACCTATTTTGGCGCAGATGGATGCGCGAGTATCTGCCCACGCTTGCCCGAAGGCATAAATGGCAGGAATCTGCTCCCGCCATCAAGGAAGGCGAAATAGCGGTGATCGTTGATCCCGCACTTCCCCGAAACACGTGGCCCAGAGGAATAATAATGGAGGCGAAGCCGGCACCGGACGGTCAAGTTCGGGTCGTTCGTGTACGGACCGCCGCCGGTGACTACACCCGGCCCGCCACCAGGATCGTGACATTGTCCAAGATTGCGACAGAGTAAAGTTATGACGAGATATCTTGTCCTCCCGGTAGCACAGGCAAGCTGCACGAGGGGAGTGTGTCGGACAAGAAAAAACCGGTGGCCCTTAATCGGGCCTTTTTTACCAATCTCCAAATGTTGGCACTGATGAACATTTTATTAAAGAAAAAAGTGATTTTTTTGTATTTTGATTTTTTAGAATTAATTATTGCATTTTTTATCACATGAATTGTGAGCGCGAGCGCGCAGATGGGCAAGAATAAATAAAACTCTTTGGGTATGCCTAGCGCGCTCGACGCATTTTTTATTAAAAATAACCGAAGTTATTTATTGTAATTTTTGTATGTATGTTTTTTAAAGTTTATTTTTGACATCACTGGGAGGACGTTATCGGATTAATTTTGTTGTTAAAAATGTTTTTGTGTATGTTGTAAGCGATGTAAGAAGAAATCGCGGCGGCATGATTTGATTCTTGAAAAAGATTTTAATCTTCCCAAATCGTAATATTGGGCGACTGCAGTACGGTATCGCCACAGTCCGGGGGCATCGGTTTTACCCTCTAGCGACATCAGTACCGTGCCGAAGTCGCCATTTTATCGGTACCGTGCCAAAGTCGCCATTTTTATCAAACACAATTCAGTACCCTCTTGCGACATCGGTACCGTGCCGAAGTCGCCATTTTTATACAAAAATTATAAAATGTAAAAATTAATATGATTTTGTTCGCAATCACTTGTATATGGCTTTACATAATTTTATGTAGAAAAAATATTGAATTTGTGTAGCCAGGCTCGCCAGAGAGACCAAATATACGAAATTATTGCACCCAGCTTGGCGAGTCTGGCCCCCTTTTTATCGATTATCTCCATGAAGGATGAACCTGAGAGACATTTGTTATTGAAACAAAAGAAAGATATAATATGAATGTGTAAAAATAGTATGTTATAACTATAGTAGAATGTTTAGTTACATGTTTATTAATAGTTTGAATACGGGACCACTGCTCATAGAGCTGCGACTCGAATTATGAGTAGTGATCCCGCCGTCAGACAGAGGTCGGTGTCGTCGGTTTCCGAAATGCCGACCTCTGACTGGTCGTTGAAAATGCGCCTGGGCGTGCGGGCCCTGATTTTTTGATGAAATAAATTACGTGGCGCAGGAACCCAGAATTCAGTTCTGCTCCTGCGTTCACCTCCAGATCTACTTGCGACTTTCTCTTCTTCTCTACTCGACTCCTGCTTCAGCCTTTGGACCGCTCTAAGATTCTCAGCGAATTTTTATACGATCTCGCTTTCGTCTGAGAATCTGCGATATCGGTGCCATCAGGTTGACCTGACCGTAAGGCGGTGGAATCACCCCATTTTTTTGCGCGTTCCCGTCCGGAACAGGGACTATGCTAGTAAAAGTCTATGAAATTGATTTCTCCCTGTTTTGAATTATAATAATTTAAGATTGAAAGTCACGTCTCTGTTTGATCAATCAGGTCATTCAAAGCATGCTATAGTACCCAACTCTGAGTATTGAGCTCGGCTTGGATTGACTTATTTATTTTTGTATATATTCACCATAAAATTGCATTATTTTCTGACATCATTCTATGTATGTATATAATATCATATTTTTCTTCATATATTTCAATAAAAAAAATGCATTGAAAAGTGGTTGGTCTATTCAAAATCATCTGCACAATATCGTTCTATAGCTTAATATTTATTGCGTAACTTTTTGTGGTTTGTTATGATACTTTTTTTCTGTTGTAATAATATACCAATTGTCATTTTTCCCTGCACCTTGGAGGCAGAGAAGAGGTTTTGTGTGCTCGCATTCCCTGTGGGGAGTGAGTATTGCCATTTTAGCAATAAAAAATGCCAAACATGGGTGGCAAAAGTGTAGGGCCGACACGGGAAATATTGCTCATATAACGGTCCTGGGTATGGGGTGGGTCTCTTTTCTCTGTTACCAACAGTTTCGTAATAATGACAGCAAAATTCACTTTAAATTATTGTAATAAACCTAAAAGTATACTAACGTGTAAAATTTCGGGTTCTTTGTTCTAGTGTTTCAGAAGCACGTCCAGTCCCCCCGTCGTCCCTTCCTTGGAGGATGCTGGCTCCGAGGGCTGACCCCAGACAGCCCAGCAGGATGAAGATTGGTAGGCTGACGATTTTCTCCATTTTGAGTCGCTTCGGTTTTCGTTTAGACGATTTTGCCTTCTTCATACTTCCTGATTGAAATAGAAAACAATTTATTAAAAATGTTGCAATTTATTTATTATCAACATTCGTCAAAATTTTTATCAACCGTATCTAAATTAGTAATGTTATTCTATAGCAATATAATTCCACGAATCACGTTAAATTTTTATTGAATTTTACTGATAGGTTTTATTTAAGTAAGACTTGATTAAAAATCCTCAATAACTTATATGAACAAAAATAATGAGTTGCTAAAAATAATAACATAAATGGTTTATTTTCTTTTACGTTAACTACGTGTTTCGACATAATTCTTTACAAACGTAAATTACGCAGGTTATTGTACGTCCATCCTGACGAATATACAATAATATCGGAACCGATAGATATTTAAAAATAATCAATGTGGTTATTGAAATATTTGTTATTTTTTTGAAATGAATAATAAGACTAGCATGCCCGTTGTTCCCCTCATGGGAGCAAATTTAGCCCGGCGCGGCGGCAGTATCACTAATAGTTGAATATGCATAGAAAAATAATAGAAATTGAAAACAAGGAAAGAATAATTGGTGTATTGAATTGTCTCTTGAGGCGGGGACAGTGAATGGTTTTGTTCGAGCGGCCGTGCCACTTCGCAACGGTTTATACGACCGGTGCGGAGTAGCACGGTCCTGCTTGTTAGTTGAAAAAAATCTCAACCTGGAGACGATCGAGTACGACCGATATGGAAGCTTTTGCTCTTAGAACGGTCCTGGGTAAGCGGTGGGTACCATTCACTGTCTCTTCTCGGCGTTCACGGAGTAGCGCGCCCGTGCGCGGTCCCACTCTCTCGCTGTCCACCTTGCCGAGCAGTCGATAGCTGTCTCAATAAATGTTGTAACGATAAGTCTTGTTAATATACCGACCGATATAGTAGAAGAAGAGGATGAAGTCCAAGTGAATAGGAATAACAGAAGAAGAAAATGATGAAAGTATGCCCGCTGTTCCCCGATGGAAGCTAATAAGGCCTGGTAACCGACATACCTACTAGTTGATAAGAAGATTAATTTGTGATGAGGAATACAAAATATATGCAAGTTCCAGGATTCACTGGGATTTATATGTTAACAAAAAAGGAGCGGAAGACGATTTTTTTCTATGGATTGTTCTAAATGTTAATGATTAATGACCTCGATGGCAATTATTAAAAAAAAAATTTATGCGAAAATTGGCAACCACATTGGGGCCAGACAGTCACCAAATAAGAGGCTGCCGCTCGGAGCAAGGAAGAAATGGACGCCACATGGCTTGCGACCTGCCATTGGCTAATTTTAGGTTCTTTATGGTATACCTATGTTCACCATTTCCTCCTTCAAGTTTTTGTTTTCTGGGGTATTATACCGTGTTATTACGACCTTTCGGGCCGACGTTTCCGGGTCCATCATCAGGGCTGATGTGTTGTTGTGAGTGTTGGTTTTGTGGTTAACTACATCAAGAAAAGGCAGCACGTTGTCTCTCTCCACCTCCATGGTGAACTTCAGGTTCTTATGTAGCGAATTAAGTGCTCCAAAAATTACCTAGTTTGTCTTCCCCATGCGGCCTGATTGCAAACACGTCATCGACGTATCTCCACCAGACCTTTGGAGTAAAGTATGCTGTGTCCAGTGCTGTTTCCTCGAATTTCTCCATAAAAAAGTAAGCAATCACCGGAGAAAGTGGATTACCCATCGCTACGCCTTCCAGTTGTTGGAAGAGCTCACCTTGGAAAAAGAAGTATCCACTCGTCAGGCAGTACTCAAAAAGTGCGCATATGTCTTCATCATAAATTTCTTCCAACAGACTCATAGCGTCGTCCACAGGCACATTAGTGAAGAGGGATTTGACGTCAAAACTGACAAGTATATCACCACTTTCAAACTTCAATTCTTTTAACATCTTGACAAAGTGTGCTGAGTCTTTCACCCATGAGGACGTCTTCCCCGTCTGCATCTGTAGGAGACCGGCCAAATGCTGTGACAGATTGTATGTCGGCGCTCCTATTGCGCTCACAATTGATCTTAGTGGCACTCCATCCTTATGGATTTTGGGAAGCCCGTAGATTGCTGGTAATTTTAGATGCTTGCACAAATAGTTTGAAATGCAAATCGGCTGGAATACTAGAAGCTTTGAACAGTTCCCTAGTTTTCTGTCGATTCTATGTGTTGAATTCTTCTTGATTTTCTTATATGTGCTGCTATCCAAAAATTCTCGCATTTTCGCTGTGTAGTCTACTTGGTTCAAAATCATTGCCTTTGTCTGCTGGAAGAATCAGGATCTCGTTTGCGCGAAGGCTCTTTATAGCTGCGTGTTCCTCTTTGGATATATTGGGACGCAGAGGCTTAGCCTTTCTTAATATAGCCTATGTATTCTGTCTAATTTCTTCTGCAATGGACACTGGAATCTTGCGCAATGCCGCTTCTACGCTGCAAATTATGTCGTCAACTGGAATGTTTTTAGGTGCTATGGCAAAATTCAAACCTTAGGCTAAAACTGATATCGCGGCCTTGTCCAATGAAAGGCCGGAAAATTTTTTCACCACTTTGGTAGAATCCAGCTCCTTAGTTGAGCTTTTCTTGTGTCGGCTGAGTGATTCAAATTTCCTTTTTTGCCGAGTCTCCACCAATTGTTTGTTTCGCCTCGCTTGCATTGAAGTCATTTTGTCCACTTTCGTCCAATCTTCGTACTTCAATTTACCACTCAGGCTCAGGTGCAGGTTGAAGAGAATTCTTGTAATTTTGTACGTTTCGGATCCCCGTCGGCCCGAAAGGTCGTAACAACACAGCATAATACCCCAGAAAACACAAACTTGAAGAGTGACCGTGAAAACCTAAGAACATTCTTAACCCTTTCCTCCATCCACTCCCTATCCCTTTAGACCGAAATTTTTATTAATGTATTTTATACATGCTCAGGGGCATTAGGAGATATTCTGTTCCCTCCCTCAGAATCCCTCAGAATATTCTGTTCTTTGGACCCACGCAACCAGATATGATAAGATTCAGTTATTGCCGTCTTTGTTATTCTTTCCAAGAATCCATTCACCAGTAATCTATTTAGTTCCAGATCCTTGAGAAAGTTGTATAAAGACAAGGATGGCAGTCCTCTCGCTCCCACGTTTATCTCCCGATGTTTATCTCCCAAGACACTGTTAGCTCAACCATGAATACCTGCATAGGGGTTTTTGAGTACAAGTCTATGTCAGGTCTCAGGCTGTAGCGCACGGTTCTCTTGGGAACATATAGGTACTGCCCCGAAATCGAGTTCGTAATAAATTACTTTCCAGTCTTGCGATTTTTTATTATTGAATATGAGACTTTTTCCCGGGCCTCAGAAAGTGGATATTTGTAAAAAAAAAAGACTATAATTAGCAACTAATGGCGAAGAAACGTTCAAAGAAACGAAAAAATATCAATATCGAGGTTGATTGTAAATAAAAATAAGAAGAATACATCGACGATGATGATTTGCGCCTTTAAATAAAAAACGTTGCCAAAAGTCACGCAGTGTTCTATCTTCGACGCTGATTAAAAAAAAGAAGAAGAAGATGACGATGACCATTATGATATTTGCAACGAATATTTCCGAATTGATGTTCAATGCATCGATATCGTATGGCGTTCTTTCCTCAAGGATGATTGCAAAAAAACCAAAAAAAACGATGATAATGATGATAATATTTACGAGAGTAAATATTGCTTACTCCCTAATGAAAGTTCTAAGCATCAATGTCAAGAGACGTTATATCCTCGAGGATGGTTGTAAAAAAAGGATGATAATGATTATTCTTGCGAGAATAAATAACGAATTCTCGTGAATGAACGTATATTGCGTCGATTTCGCGCAACAT
Source organism: Agrypnia vestita (assembly GCA_016648135.1). Lineage (NCBI taxonomy): Eukaryota > Metazoa > Arthropoda > Insecta > Trichoptera > Phryganeidae > Agrypnia > Agrypnia vestita. The sequence goes on along the minus strand of JADDOH010023068.1, from coordinate 51,857 downwards.
TTAACTCCTGAAAATAATTGCAAAAAAAAAATACCATGATGATGATAGTTGCCAGAATAAATAACGAACACTTCCGAATAAGTGTTCAGTGCATGGATATAGCGCGGTGTTATTTTCTCTAGGATGATTAAAAAAACCCAAAGAATACGATGATGATGATATCTATGAGAAAGGGTAGAATAAGAAGCAATACTAAATAACCCATCATCAAAATTCTTAAGAAGAAAAATACTGCATAAACTCGCTAAGATATGCTTTAAAAGAGTTGTGATACAAATTTTCACTAAAAACATTTTAAAAAACAATAAAAAAATATGTTTTAATAAATTATATATAATATTGATATAAAAATTAAAAATTTGTTATTTCTAATGATGGTCACTCTAACCGGTTACACAATAACTGTCATCTCTCGGTATTTTTGGAATTAAATCAGTGTTTTCAGAAATTATTTTCCATTTCCTTTTTACTTCCCCTTTCTCAGTAATTCGGGGACCCTCTGGAAAGCGGAGGCCTTCGCAAAATTGCGACATACGCGAATACATCCGCGCTATGTAGGGTTATTAATAATGGTCTCATTTAAAAAGTACGTAATTAATTAAAAACAATTCCCGATATCTACGTGTTGGGTGTACTGTACCTCTATTGTTAATGGTTTTATAAATTATGACGTGACTTCACTAGGTAGGTACGGGTGCTTTTGCAAAGGAACAATCGGCGTTTCACAGGGCCAGTAGAAGTTTTGAGCTGACTGTACAAGTGATGCCGGAGATATAATCACGACTTCGTGACTCAGCAGACGAAGAGAGAACAGTGCTCTACCCCTTTATGGCGGATGATAACGAGTGTGCTTAACCCTTCAGTGCCGGCAGCTCTTCTGCTCTTCTAAAATCGGCGCGACGCGATAGGCGGCGTTCGGTTGACTATTCTGTGTGCCGCTAAAAATATATTACGTACAAGTCCTCCTTCCCAAGCGCCCTAATGGTGGCGGATGTTGTTCCTTTCGTATTGTGTTCTGCCTTTGTTATTACTCGTACAGGGGGCGCCTCCAAACTAGATGATATAAATCAGATATCGAGTGGAAGAAACGCTATATAAATGATCCAATTGTGATAAATCCTGACGCTTCAGCACCATGATGCCGGAAATTGATAAAGCCTTTACCTTTGTATATTGGAATCTTAACATAATATACGGGGTATAAAAGCAAAGGCAGCAATATCCAAAAAATTAAAAAAATGTTTTGAATGCAGTCACGGAAGATTACTAATTTAAAATGCACTGAATTCTAGATTTTATGTATCTATCGCTTCCAAAATCATGTTTCCTATAAATTTATAGGCTATGTTTCCTATGAAATATCGAATTCAGTACATTATAAATTAGTAATCCTCGATGAATGCATTATTTTTTTTTTGATATTACTGCATTTGTTTTTATTCCCCACGTACGTGCTCATGATTGAGGAATCAAGTAATCAAAGCATTTTTAACGGTTAACTCTAAACGGAACATTTTATGGTACATCGGTTTCTTAATTAAAAATCTGTAGTATATCAAGGTATTACAAGGAATTGTGCCAAATGATAAACATTACAAATATTTTTAAACAAATTACTTAGACGAATCGTGAGATATACATAATATTTTCAGTTGATTGCTTGATTTGAATTTGTAAATCATCAATTTTATCAAAACGCTGGTCTCAAAAAGTTTCAAGGTTTGTATAGGTACAACGGGAAACGTAATCTGTTAATCTTCGCGTTATTCATGTGCCATCATAATTTTTTCACGCATTGCGACCTAACATTAATATATTATGACTGTACGTACACAATAAAAATTGTTTCACAATTATGTAATACAAGATCAGAAATACAATCATAAACATTGATCAAGTTTCTCCTTGTGTCGGCTGTGCTTGGACCTTTATCTCTGTAAACATATTTTCGCTGTCTGAACAGAAAGAAAACAAGTAAGACGGAATTCGCATAGTCAATTTCACTTCACCCCACCCAACATTAAATTTGTTTACATTACATTTATCTAAACCTGAAACTAACAAAACTTTGGTCCCACCGTCATTATTTGGAAAACATTAAAAAATCTCGCAGGACTATATTTATGCCTTGATTATGAGTCGAAAATGTTCAAGAAACCATGATCTAATATCAATAGTTATGGAGATGTGCGACTTCAAAGTTAGTATTTTTTTTCAATATTTCTGACTTATTTTTTGTAAAACGTTGGACTATCATTACAGTAACTTATATCGAATATGAAAAATTCATTCTCATTAATACAAGTCAAATAAAATAATAAAAACCTTCGAATACCAATTGGAATTTTTGCAGGGTCTTTTTATTTTATTTAACTTATATTGAAACGAATGAATTTTTCCTAATCGATACAAGTTACTGTAATGACGATCAACGTTATGTAAAAAATAAGTCAGAAATATTGAAAAAAAAATATACAAATTTTGATATTGTATAACTCCATAACTGTTGATATTATTATATTGTGTTATAAAATTTTCGATTCGTAATCAAGGAAGAAATATAATCCTGCGAGATTATTATTAATGTTTTCCAAATAACCCTGTATATAATATTTTATATTGTCCAAACGATCATTATAATTCATCTTCACTTTGAAAACTTTTAAAAGGCAGTGCGCAATAAAAATATACGGTTGAATTCTTAACCACAATTTTTAGATTAGGTACGCATTTCATGTTGGTATATTTCTGTGAGCTGATCTATTTTTACTTTTAGATTTTAGTTAAGATCAAATATATTACTAAGATTACTTTCGAGCATTTATTCCATCATCTATAACCACTAATTAAATTAATATATAAACTAGCTGTAACCCGTCATAAATTAAGGTACTTTTACATGTCAGTTCCTAAGGAATAAGTATTTATTTATTTATAAAAAAAGAAAAAAAATTCTCTAAGAAAGAAAATAAAAGAAAAAAAAATTTACTGTAAAGAAAAAAAAATTACTAAAAAGAAGTTAAGGATGTTACACAAAGTTACGACGGACAGACAGACAATGAAATTATTATAATTGGGTTATAATAATTCAAACAGAAAATCTACATTAAATTTTTTGAAAATAAGCAGGAGTAATTTTAGAACTAATCACTTGATCTTTTCGTGAATATAATGTATTTTACGGGTTTTTCAGTGGGAAAGGAAATTTGAGGGTATTGTCTTTCATTTTTGACAAAAGCTTAAGGAATTACACCACCTCATGCTTCAAAAATTACAAAAAAATTAAAAAAAAATTGACGTACCTAACTATTTGCAAGAAAATTCGTTTTATTATCATTATATTATATACAGTATATATCAGTTAGTATTATTCATCAACAAACTATTTGGAAAAATTCAAAATGGCGGAATTATGTGCTTTCCCGCAAAGATCCTGCTTCGCGACGTGCGCACCTGGTGGAGATAATTATGTTGCCAGAGTTTGAGTAAAATGAAAAAGTTAGTTATTTTCTTGTTAAATGATGTAATGTCTATAATGTTGCATATCGAAAAAAATAGATTTTTTGTGCCAATGAGGTCAGTTTATAAATAATTGTCAAATAGTTCCTAAAAATAATTTAAGTTAATTAAATAATAAGCGAACGGCGTATTTCATCAAAAAAATCATACGCTACATCGTACATCGATAATGTTATTAGTAAGATGTGCGCAAAATTTGATCAATTTGTAGAACTTTAATATTGTTAATGCACGGAATAGTCTTTTTCTTCTTCTTCTTCTTTATCTCTCCACTGCTGTATACAGGCCTCTTCCATACACTTCCATCCTTCCTTGTTATTTGCATGGAATAGTAGGTAACATTTATTAAAAGTATCCCTCTTTTTTATTTTTTCTAACATTTACAAATAAGTAAGCGTTCTACTTGAATAATAAAAATAAATATGAAATAATATTTACTTGCAAATTATCACAGTTTACATTCCCTGCGATGCGACAACGAGGGAAATTTTGTAAATAAAGTGTGGGGAATGGGACTTTTTAACACAAAAAGGAAATAAGAGAGAATTTGAAAATAGTTTTAAATATACTACCTACTTAGATGCTAATCAAATCATACGTGGATAAAGATAAATACATGATAGATTCGTGATGTAAATAATCCTAACTGTATCTACCTGCGTAAATTCTTGTTTGATGATATGAAGATAACAATTATGTACGTGCCACGATAAAATGTACGATAATTTTTATGCGCGATAAGTTGTTACTAATAATATAATATCAATATTATTTTTGTTGGTATTAAAATTTACACATTAAATGGACACTAAGGGAAATGTTTAATTTGTTTTTATTTTAAGGTAAAATCTATCTCTCTAATATCTACTATTATATAAAATATATTTTTCAGCGAATTAAATTTAAACGCGATATATTAAAAATGTTTATCTCAAGTGGTAAATTTTTGGTAGCGAAATTTTTCATATTTGTTTGTATGAAGCGTATTATTATTTGAGTTAATTATATTATTAATTTTTTCTGTAATTTGTGATGGGATAGTTATTATATATTTTGTATTTTACAATTTAAGTTTGACCAGATGAAAACTTTGATTTTTAAATACTACTATTAATCTACATTACTATCAATCATTGATAACTTAATTATAGTTTTAACGTAAATATTGTGTTAACGTAAAACGTTAAAATCGTGCGTTGGTTTTTTAATTAAAAAAATAAATATTATGTAGTTACATATATTTCAGGAGTGTGCAATGAGTACAGCAAAGCGTGACTTTTACGGATACATTCATTTTGGAAAAAAATGAAATTAAATATACGATTAGTAATATTACGATTAAAAATATTATGATATTATTATTCAGATTTCAATATATCCTTAGATATATTCTGCAGGCGCGTGCAGTGGGAACATTGAAGCATGACATTTCTGTAAACGTATATTTTGGAAAAAAAAAATAGAAATCAAATATTTATACTAGATATTTTTATGATATATCAAAATATGAATGCTATGATAACAATTGTGAAATAAATATTACGAAATATATGTTACATTCCGATTCTTTTTCCAAATAATTTTTTACGTAAAAGTCATGCTGCGATTTTCTCACTGCACGCCCCTGATATTCTGTCATATAAATATTAAATTTCGACATTACACTAATGCACACCTGGTGTATTTATATCATGAAATCGTTGAATGATCTGTATTTTTTTGTTGAAAATACGGACTGTCTGAAATATGCAAACTTGGGTAAACGTATCATCGGTAATAAAACAACTACTGAGGTCCTGAATAATGTTGGCATATACAAAGTCATGAGGAAACAATACACACAAACAAATAAATAAATAAATAAATAAATATATATATATATATATATTACGTTTCAACAGCCCAAAAGATGCAATTACTGAAGCGAAACACGTTATAAAAATACCCAGGCTTGAGTAAATCACATTGATTGATTCATTGTGACCTCACTGGGAATCGAACCCAGTGTGAGAAGCTAGTGTCATCTCACTGAGCTTCTATTATAATAAGAAGGAATTTTTCAACAAGTTTGTCAAATTGGATCCTTCATTTAGGTACTCTCCATACTTGTCCGTGTTGGTAGATGTAAGAAAGCATAGAAAAAATGGAGAAATTAGTTGTTTGCTCTTTTGAAAACTTAGACATTGTTAGCACTTCTAGTAGCTAGTCACCCCCACACACTAACGCACTTAAGCTAACCCTTAAAATGGGGGCCTAAATTCAACATCACGGAGATTGATTTAGCTATATCACTCGGCAGTGCTTAGTTGATTTTAAATTTAACTGGGATAACGTAAGTGTGTTGTTTTAATTAGACTTAAATTTATTTACTTTTGCCAAGGAGTAAGTGATACCTCCATTCACGATTCCATAAAATGTATCACAGTATTCTTTGTGCTAGGCTCTATTAAAATATTCTTACACCTCTCCATATTTCCTCTAAATCGATATACACCACTAATAAAAAATGATGAATAACCGATCCAAAAAAAATTTATCCATATATGCTAATGCGAAAACGATGTTCGATTAGATAATAAATAAGTCTAATGTTGAATAGGTCAGTAGGAGATAATAATATTTTCTTTGTGTCTCGAGGGCCGGCGTTTTTTACAGCCGTAAAGATTAACGACGTGATCAATTAGTATTGTTTGAGATGCCGTGTTTCTGATCAGCCAGCACTGATAAAGCAATCAAATGAATAACTAATAATATCTCGTGCAATAAAATTTATAACGTTAACCTTACAATACTTGAATTTTTTTTATAAAAAACTATACCTCGTGAAAGATATTTAATAGTTGTTTATTTTGGCAATTTTTTTGCAAATAATTGTTTTTATTATAACCGTAATACGAAGAATACACAAACCGATATATATGTAGGTACCGGCCGTGGGATACTTCTCAACAAATAGTCGTATAGGATAGAACTAAATATAATATATTTCTAACCTGATTTGATCAGTTTTATTCTCATTTAAAATTTGAAGTAGATTTACAGGGAATTAAATCATAATTTAATATTTGATGTAAAATATTACTAGTGACATTATAAACTATATATTTCGCTTTATAATTAATTTGTAATTACAATATGTATGTACAAAATGTCTTCCAGACATTCTAATTTTACGCGAATTTTTTTTACAAAAGAAAATCTGCAGCATCACAACTTTTAAAAGTAGTATGGATTTGTTATTTATTGGATCGCTTGTACATACTTCTACCTTCAAAATTATTACATTACTTTCGTACGCAGAATTAATTTTATTATAAAGGGTTTTATAAAAAAAAATGGGATCACAAAGCATAAAATATGTACAGAGATGAATTAAACTAGTTCTTTAGGAGAACGGAATGGATCCCAGTGGAAGAATCTCCTCCCTTATGTTTATCTAAGACAAACTTATACCTCAATCAAAGTATTTGTTTTTGCTAGTAAACAAGATGTATTTTTTATAATTGATATATTTTTACAATTTTTGTTCCAAACCGAGTTTCTGAAGTAAGAACTACTAAAGAAACGTCTCCTTGTAACGAAGTGCGAATTATTTGCTAAGCCATTATTCAATTTAGTTTAACCTCTTTATTCAGTGAACGATTTATAATTTTGTGGTGACATATTTAATAATTAAATAATATGCAATTTGTTATACACCACTAAATTTTTCTTTATTCACCTCTATAAGTTTTGGGAACGAAGTTCCCTTCCTCAGGAGGATACAATGTATTTGCATCAGACGTGGTTCCGAATTGTGGATAAGGAATTTACGTTTGTTCATGTCTATTTATTTTGATGGCCAGTGGCTGACATTAATTTTATATATTATACAAGATGTAACTAGTCAAAAATGACGGTCCTTTTACATGTCGGTTCCTAAGAAAAAAAAATTACTGTCTGACAACGAAATTATTATATAGGAGGTAGTTTTTACACAATTTTATGCTATAATATTTAAAAAAATCGTGCTGCTTTTTATGTCCTCGATAAACTATTTTCGAACGGAGATTGGCTGGAGGATGAAAATGGATCAATTTCGTGATAATGTTGGTGGGTGCTTAAAAAATTTTCTAAAAATAACCTTAAACATTTCTATGAAAATGACTACACACAGCTGTTCCGTTTAGTTTTATCAATTCTCCTACTGTCATTTACCACTGGTCACGTGTTCACTGTTTTAGTAAAAATACGCTCTTGTGTTCGGTAAATTATTTATTTTGTTTGTTCTTCGGTGTTCAAAGTCAAACAGATTCGGTCACTGACCGCTCTTAGTTAAAACACGCATTCTACAAATCAATGTCCATAGTGTTTTGACTGGATACTGATTTTTATGCATTAACTAGCTGTAACCCGTCAAAATTGACTACTTACTTTATATGTCGGTTCCTAAGGGATAAATATTTATGAATAAATAAAAAAATTACTATAAAAAATTTACTATAAAGAAAAAAAAAGTAAAAATACTATAAAGAAAAAAGTAAGAAAAAAAATGAAAGGGTAAAAAGAAAACTAATAAAACAAAATTAATATAGAAAAAAAAATACTATAAAGAAGTTACGGACGTTACATGTTACAAGTTACGAGGATAGACAGACAAACAGACGGACGGACGAGCAGACAAATAAATTTTTATATTTGGGATCTCTCCCCGGCATATTTAAAATACTTCTGGACAACTCATGACAGTGTAATCTTACCACTAATTTAGCTGCCATTCACAAATGTCACGCAATTCTAAGAGGGAATTGAATGATTTTGATTCCAAGATTTATGTGGCACTCCACACACTAAACACATTACGGCTTAAGATGTTGATGATGTCTTCATTGTTTAACATGACAGAGAGAATTCAGCAAAAATTTTAAAGATAGGTATGTCAATTTTAAATTAAATACACCCATTTCTTCTATTGACTACAACATGGAAGGAAATTAATAGACTTGATAAAAACTAAATAATTAACTAACAATTACGCCATTACCCGCAGGGGTATACAGAGAGGATATCTTGGCCCACCAGTTTTGCTTCGGCTACATCCATACATCCTCTCATATGGTTGTTGAGGCTTTTAGCAGGGCCATCCTCCAATATTTGTAGTATTTGACCATGCCAGGTCTTCGCGGACACCCTCTATTCCTGTTGTCTTCAATACTCGCCCTATTTATTTTCTTAACCATCCTTTCCTTGCTCATACGTTCCACATGACCAAACCATCTCAGCACTTCTTTATTTATTCTGTCTACCATACTACAGCCAGCATTACATTAACTTCTAATTTGTTCATTCCTCACTCTATCGACCGAAGATTCTCTCCACGAGCGCCTTGGTGACCGCATTAAGTCTACTTTCATTCCTGTTTTGCTAATTCCAGGATTTACTCAATATTAGTAGCTAAAAGCGAAACTGATTTTCAGAGCCTGGTGTCCAGGATATCCGATGTATGCATGCAGAGTGAATTTATGATGAATGTCAGCAAAGTAGAAAGTGATGGTGTTCGAGAGAGAAGGAAGTATGACTAAGTGTGATTCAACAACAAATGCTTACAACAAGTGAATGGGTACTTGGGAAGTATGTTTAGTAGAGACGGCAAGGCTGAGAACGATATCGAAAGGAGAGTGACTGTTGGCAACAAAGTAAATGGTGCTCTGAATACTGTTATGGCCAATAAGAACCTGTCAAAAGAAGCAAGACTAGCGGTACATAATGGCGTTCTAGTGCCAACTCTAGACTTAATATCTCTGTACAAAATTATCAATTCTCAAATTGACAGCCCTGATCTTCTCTCTAAAGAATTTCTTAGAATTCCATTGTCAGGGCGGTTAAAATAAATATTTAATTGTTATAATACACAAATAAACTACCGTCATCATTGCCTAGACTACAGCCTGGGCAATGAGTACATTGAGTTTGTAGGCGTATTTCATGACAGCTTAACTACTGTAGAGAAATGCGCGGTTGATTCTGAGACAGGATATTTCCTGTATAAAAAATGCTAATGTTTTACTGTTTTACTCAGAGGTTTGTTGACTCCTTAATTTTTTACATGAGACAGTGACGTTTTCTATTGTAAAATCTGCTAATGTTTCACTGTTTTACTCAGAAGTTTGTTGACTCCTTAATTTTTTCCATGAGACTGAGACATTTTCTATTGTAAAATCTGCTAATGTTTCACTGTTTTACTCAAAGTTTTGTTGATTCTTTTTTTCCACCATAGTGTTTAATTCAATTGATTTTCCGTGTTTATTTTTTTTACATATTTATTTACAATGTATTGAGTTTTTTTAATGTGTTTATTTTAATTTATGATTTTTATTTTGATTGCTTGATTGTTAAGGGTGCCTTTTGTTTTGTTTACTTTTTTGTAAATGGTACTATGCAAAAACAAATAAATAAATAAATTAGTTAATTCCGTTCGTATTAAAATGAAATAATTATTACGTTTTGATTGTTATAAAATAGTGTTTCCGTACTAAATATTGGCTTGCCAATGTTTTTAATTACAACAAGTTTTTATTTTACACAACAAAATATGTATACCTATTTGTATTATAAACTTTTATTAACCGATCTCAACTTGCCATAAATCATTATCATATATCACATACTACATACAAGAGTTAGTCTTTTTTTGGAGAGTTACAACGAGAAAATGAATGTATTATTTTTAGTTTTAATAGACTAGAAAAAAATGTTATAAACTATATCTAGTATAAATAAAAAATTTAAAAAATTCATCTCTACGTCATGCCTTTAAGTGGATAATTTCATTTTTTTAATTATTATACTTCTACTTCTTCCACGTCGATCTTTCATAACTGAGGATTGTTATCTTCTTTTTTGGCAGTGTCCAAAAAATTGAAGGATTCGTATTAGGCACATCGTTGATATGTAATTCTTGCGGAAGAGATATTTGTGCATCTCTTTTATTCTTGGCACTAACAGCGTGTCTCTAATTTCCATAAATCAATCCTTCATCTTTATTTTTTTCATTCTAAGTCCGCGATTTCGCACCGTACAGAAATATCGAATGCAACAGAAGCTGCACAAGGCTGGACTTAGTCATTTTTATTTTATGCTTTCGTATATTAAGAGCAAGATGATAATTTTCATAATTTCATTTGCAAAGTTGCAGAGCATATATTTCAACAAGCCTTTAGATTGACAATACAGATGCCACTAATTCATTGTTTAGGCCAGTTAATAAATATGCAGATATCGCAGAATATGCAACTGGTAAATGCGACTGTAGGCGGTGTTGAACAGGAAACGGGAATAATTGACTATGCATAAGTTTATATATTACTTCGCTATTAATCTAGTTATTATATTACCCACGATTTAACTGCTAACTAACATTGATCTGCCTCACGCCTGATTCGAGAGACTGAGTTGTTATAGTGATGTCTTGTTGAAAAACTAGAATAAAATATCTGGAGTTTTCTTACTGATATGCTACATTTAAAATGGTTTATTGTTTTCATCACATGTTTTACAAGTACAGTCTACACTAAAAATAAGACAACAATATTGTCAACGTCAATAGTGAACGAGAATGTTTATCAATAAATTTTGAAAATGCGGAATTTTCTGGTGACGACAATCAATTTTCAGCTTTATGCGAGCTATGTTTCCTGCTACGCCAAGTTAAATCTTGATTGGAAGATTTCAACTTTTTTCTGATGTCACAGCCACATAAATGCCTTTTAAGGGCATATTTAAAAGCGAAAATCGGCAACAAACCTTACTCCATCATAGAATTGAACAAACGCATTACTGACGACATAAGAGAAATTGATCTAATTCTGCTGCGAAATTAATATACAGATGAGATTTGTCTCAAAGACTCTTTTAGAAAGCACATAACGGACAGGATAGGGTTGATTTATTTGTACGCGTCCGCTTGTATTTGTACGCAGAGTAGAATGACGCAACCCGTACGTACAGAGCTTTACCGAGATATCTCTGAATATGAGAGATCAAGTCTTATTAGCGGACACACACCGTTACGGACGATTTCAAGCTGAGATTACAAGAATATGTCAAATGTATTAGAGGCTGTTTAAAAAGGGCTGCCATCAAAATCTAAATATCAGGAGCATGCAGTGAGAACAAGAAGCGAGACTCACTTTTTTCTAAGCATATATTTTGAAAATAAACGTAAATAAGAAATATATATCGTAATTTACCTATCACAATAATTAATATTTTAATAAAATGTTATTTATGTTAGAAATAATCACCAAAAATACTTTTTTGTCTACCGGTTTCGAGACGTAACTAGAGCCTCCAATCCGAATATTCGAATATTCGAAACTCAAATATATTCGCCTGTTTTTAAGTATTCGTTATTCGAATACTTTAAAAAGTATTCGTAAAGTACTCGCTCTTATTTATATTATAAGATTTTAAATATTTTTCTAAACGAAACAAAGGTTTACGGATCCTGGAAGTCAGTATGCAAGTCACTCAAGTATACGAATTCGGACATCAAAGATGTAAACGCCTTTGTCGGACATCTTCTGCTTATCTTTATGGCTTTATGACAACAAGTTTTATTACATTGTTATGTCAACTTGTATTTAGTTTTCATAAATAGTTACTTTCATAGTACATAAATACAAACAAGAAGTTATATAAGTACAAAATAATGAAAAAAACCTACACGTGGGGTGTGAGATAAACGTATCAATTCAACATTATTTTTCAATATATTTTTTTATAACATATATTAAAAAAATAAATTAATTCTCTATAATGTGTTTTTATTTTACATTAATTTATAGAATGTATTTATTTATCTGCATTTATCATCCAAAGCAAATTATTCCTTACTTAAAAATATTACGAATTTATTCGAATATTCGAATATATTATCATTAACTATTCGATATTCGAATAGTTGGAATCACGAATATTTGAAGGTTCTAACGTAACCCAACAGAGACATAAAAACAACATTCCACTAATTAGTAATCAAATAAATTTCCCCTACACTACTTTGTTTGATTTAAAATTGTCAGGTAAAACACAAGATTTGTCAACATCCCCTATAGACCCCACCCCGTCTCCCTCTCTCCTCCACTCAAATTCTTAATCCTTTTTGATAAGAAATTTAGTGCATGTTGACCTTTAGTTAGAGTAACGCGCATGTGAAGAGTATTTTGTGAAGGTGTTGGTGTGTAAATAATACTGTGGCTGCTGTGTGTAGTGTTATTTATATGCCAATGTAGTGGTTGTCCTGACGAAGAGACGGGTTACGTCTCGAAACCGGTAGACAAAAACGTTATTTTTAGTGGTTGTACACTAACATGAATATCATTTTGTTTAAATATCCGACCTCAAAGTTAATGCTTTAAATATAAATAAAGTGAACATACTATCCAGATTTTAATATTTCATAATATTCTGCCAGATAAATATTTAATTTCAATTTTTTTTCAAATATATGTTTCGATAAAATCATGCTTCTTGTTCTCACTGCACGCGTCTGTTAAATAGTACATATTAATTGATATTAGTTATTGTGTACCTAAGGGGAAATTCGTTTTAATTTTATCCATATTCTCCAAAATAATAAGCCTCAAAAGCAATCACATGTTATTGATTATTTACTGTAGATTACGCAGTGGTTAAATAAATAAAATTGTAAAGTCGACCTTTAATTTTATACTTAACGGTAATTTTAATCAGGTCCGATGACGGTGAAGCATTGAATGATGAATCTGCCGAATCCTTATTAACTCCTCTTGTCTTTAGCTGTAAATGAGGTTAGCTCACGACGTGAGTACTCGTAAGGGGGGTTATTCACCAAAGATCTTTCGGCGGTCATTAGTGTCAAAACTATCATGATGTATTGAAGTCTATATATCACGGCTGCATCATGATCCAGGCGTCCAGATGATATCGGCAGGGTCGGGCTTAAATAGAAAATCAACATTTTGCTGCTCGTAGCTATCAATACTATGCAATTAAAAATTTGACAGCGGTTCAGACGCGTACTGGGTGCTCAATTCTGCCCGTTCAGGAAGTTACCTACTTCTTTAGCAAAGATTTATTTTCAATTAAGATGAATTATAGAAGATTCATTATACATCAAGATACAGAGACTAAGCTTTTTTCTTCTTCAAACACAGCAAATTCATTTTATGGTGACATTATAATTATAATTTATAGAAATTAACTTTGTATACACCACTTTTTTATCGAAAAAAAAATCAACATGTTTCACAGCCAAGTCCTGATGAAGAAGCCATTGGCTTTAAACATGTTGAAATTTTTTTCGATTAAAAAGTGGTGTATACAAAGTTAATTTCTATAAATGATAACTAAGCTTTTTATTTGGGAAACAGTATGAAGTCTTTATAGGGTGGCCACAGGGCTTATCACCTGTATTAGATGGCATTGGTGATCATATAATGCAACGTTCACCAATTCCACCGTATGAACATTCACACGTTATATACTTATAGGAACTATACTATTGCCATCTATGATCGAAAATCAATCATTTCCATGACGTAGTACACATAGTAATGTAATGATACTTCTATATTTTTAAACTGGAGTATTAGCAATATTATTTGAATATACCTACGCATGTATATACGATACTCTTCCGAATTATTTAATATATACATTATAAAATGTCTGAAAATATTATTTTTAATTTTTTAACTCCTTTTATAGACCATTCTATATTTAAAAAATATTGTTATATGTACTTTACAAAACGATTATAATTACTGGATTTTGTCCACAAAAGGATATTCATTAATAAATATAAATTACAAATTATTATCTCTGTGAGACTTCCATAATGTATCTTACGGTAAACGCCGTCTAATGTGAGCATGTACACATGAATAAGCGTCCGTCGAGTTGCCATGTTGAGTATGCATCTAGAATACTCTCTATATCTCTGGTGCGCATTTATAGCTACCAGCATAACAGACATCGCTCAATAGCAGCAGTTTGCTGTTATGCACAGCACGCCAGCGTTTACGGTGCGACTTATACATTTTATTTGCCTTAGTAGAAAAAAGACAGTAAAAATTTACTATGAAAAATATATTACAGCTCATTATTATAATAGTAGAAATAACTCATCAATAATGATGATAAATTAACAGTTATTCATTATAGCTTTTTCTTTCTTATTTCAGTTTTGATGTTTTAAAAGTATTAAAGTGTCTACGTCGATTAACCATGTACACATTTAAATATATATAATGTTAGATTCGAAGTTTGCCCAATATAAGTAACTTTAGTGAAGATTCATAGTTTTACAAAAAATAAGTCAAAAATGTTTATACAAATGTAAACTTTCACGTCGCCTATCTCCGTAAAGAATATTTTCTATAAAAAATTGAACGAGGAAGACTCTCCACCATGAATATAATACACATTTGCAACTACCAAAGAAAAAGTATAATAAATATATGAGAAAGAGTAGGTATGTGAGTACTGAAAGTGATTTAATTGTAAGTTATTCGTAATCATTAATTAAATTAAATTAATTACCCCCTACATGTTGGAGGACTACCGGATACTGGGTGGATGTTATAGGTCATCATGGACAGGTGAGTAAACGAATTCACTTGAAAAAAAAAACGCAAATAATCGGTTGACTTTGAATGACTAATTGATGGTTACTGACCGGGTTTACAGATGAATAACTAAAAAATATCTAAAATGATAAAAGTTGGAGTGCGAAATATGCGAGTGTAAGTAGAAAAAAAAATTAATTGATATTTTCACAAACCAGGAAATTATGCAGTTAATTAGTTTTCAGTTAATATTTAATTTATTTGTGTAATTAATGAGGCGATGTATGCTAATTATTCTCTTTATGATACTGAAGTTGAAAAAATATTATATCGTCACGGGACGTAGCTTTGGGAGGCAAATAAAACACTAAAATAATTCAAACTTTTTATTAATTTATCGTAAAGTCACTGGGCACAAATTTGATTTCAGCCCTATTTTTTTAATTCACTATTTTGCAATTTATTACTCTGTGGAAACAGAGGAACACTTTGTTATCGCTTGCTAGAATGTTTCCACACAGGTTCGCAGAAAGCGGTTGAAAGTGGTTGCACTTATTTTGAAACGCTCGTTAGGTACTCCGCCCAATTTACTGTTGCTGGTTACACATCGATGTCTGTGTCTCACGTCAAACGTCAAAACAATAATACTGCCCACGCGTCTCTGGCTTCGCGTTTTGTATAAAAGGTTTGGTTTTCCGAATCTTCGGGACTATTCTACTAGTATACATTCCTAGTATTTCCTGGACTTTTCCAACATTTTCGAGATTGTCTCAGTCGTTTCCGCAGTGTTGTAGGGAGTTACAGAATATTATGGAGTGATCGATAGATTTCAAGCGTGCGCAATTAATTCGGATTCTAGCATCTCGTTACACTTTAATAATTAACTAATTAAATAATAAAAGAAAAAGCCATAAATAACGGTTACGTCCCAGATTTTTTCATATTAGAAATTTGACCAAAAAACAAAGAATTTTTATTCTTCTTCACCAAAATATATAAATTAACAATGACGGAGAATATTATACATTAATAAAATTAAAAAAAGTGACTAAAAGCTTACCAAATAATATAAGAGTCGCGTTTTGTACTAACAATAGCTAAAATAATCACAATAAACTCCACAGACAAAGTCGTCCAGCTAAATCGTTCCGGTATGTATAAACTCAATTATAATTTCTCTTCGACATTTATATTGGTAAAAGAGCAAGCAATTATAGTTTTATAATAAAGAAACATTTAAGATGTATCAATAATAATAGTTTGTCAGAATTTTCGAACCATCTTTTGGAGACACATTTAAAAAAGAAAACGGTATTGATATTCTTCATGTAAATAAAATAGAGGCCTTAGATTGGATAATTTAGAGATCAAGAAATACCTGAACGCCAAAGTTAATATAATTAATTACCAGTTTTATTTTACGAATAACTCATTATTTGATATGTTTCCCATTTCAGTATCTCCCGCACTCCCATTACAACTATAGCCATGCTTCCGTTCAAAAATTAACTTCTTTACCAAAATAAGTAACGAATAATTACATAATTAGTGTGGGTGTCTTCATCAGAATGGACGAAAACACGGTGATACCGAAACTGATAGACGTAAAGTTACTCCAAGTGATTTATACAATGTTTTCAGTCAATTATAATTAATAATTTACTATATTGCATATCAAATAATTAAACAAAACTTTTATATACAAAATATAAACTGTAATTACGTAACCGCAAAGTCATATTTTTAAATATTGCAAAAACGTAGACAATATTATAGGTATAGCTATCAGTTTGAACGGTTGTTTTTTATGTACTTATACATAATACTTATTGTAGATTGCGAATAAATTGCCGTGTACATCTGACTTCACTGGTCGACGTTTCGTTACAGGATCCGATGGTTCTGCAACGGGATACACGGCAGAATATCACAGGACAACTACACATTTCTGTGTAGTTGTCCTGTGTGGCCTCATTTCCATTTAGATTCAGAGCTATGTTATTTAACAATAGTTGATCAATTAATTTTTTTATTAAATTTGAAGATGGTTTGTCATTTCGATAATTGAATCGGCCCAAAGGAGCCGCGCGCACACAGCGCGCTACTATTGCAGTTGGTAAAACGCCCTCCTCCGCCGGCCCTGCCCGCGAGTAATTATCTTCTTTGTTCAGCGTGTCAAAGTTACCAAAGTAGTTTTGTGTTGATAGTGATAACCCAGTTTTTTTCTCGGACCATGTGACAGAACAGAGCCGTTAGGCGGCATCGGTGCCCGTCATTGGCCGCCCGTCGCCGGCCATCCGCCATCGGCCGGTCGTGCGAGGAACATTATTGACCGCCGATTCGGTTATGCAAAAATTTTACGGCCTCCTCGGTTCGGCTATCGGTGCCATCTCTCGATACTTTTATGACACACCAGATAAATGAATATAAATTGACGCCGTTGATTTATATTGGTAATCCATTACAATAATCCGACGGAGTCGAAAGAACACTAGCAGTTTTGCAGTTGTTATTTTTAAACCACCCAATCTACACATATGTAGAAGTGATCAATATTTTAATTGTAATTAAATTAACAATATCGGTGTTGTTACGAACGGTTTAGTCCGTCACTGACGGATAAAAATTTGTTCTTCTCAGGATCCATCGCGAAAACTTGATCATTATTGTACGTACTAACGGTATAGTGAGGATCCTGTCTCTTCACTGCCCAACGGCACGAAAGAAGATCACCAGACATAGGTACCTCTTCAGATACCCATCTGTGTCCACTCCTATAGCAAACAAAATCTCTATGCAGCAAAGATGGATGGTAGACAGTCACATATAAATTTTATGGTATATTTAACTTATTCTTTATATATATTTAACTTTATGTATTTTTACTTACTTATGTCAGACAACAGAAAGGAGATATATTGTATTATTGATGGATTTGGCGATAACACTGTAGAAATTATTCATGAATATACTATTAATAACTTTTTTGAATTTGCGAACCAAATCATGGAAAATAATCATTATTTTCATTCATGTAGGTACCCATAAACCTCTCCATCCCGTGCGCGTAAAGGTAAAAAATTTAATAATTTTGAAAGTTTGGAAATGAAAAATTAATTCCATTCAACTTTAATTTATTTTACAGTCGTAAATTGTGTGAGAAAATATTTTTTAAAACTTCTTGAATCTCGATTCTCAAAGATACCCTAAAATGAATTGAACGCGAAAGAATTTCAAACGCAGGTCTAAATATACAAGAAGTGTGAGAAAAAATGGTGGCTTATATATCAAACAGTAGGTACTTAATAATTTTACAAATTGATTGATTAACCTTCTTCCTGTAGGGAAAATATCCAAACATCATTTCAAACATTTCAGCCTATTCTGAAAAAACAACTTTTTATTTTGGTTACCCCAACGTAGATTTATGACAGCCCGTCGTATCCGGTGATCAGGTACTACTCCAAAACCAAAAAAATTAGATGGGATGTATTTATTTATGCCCGTGTAGATACTTAATTAATTAATATTTTTAACTTTTTAAATTTTAAATGAGACCTTTATAAAGTAGTCGTGAATCTATATGGTATAATTAGTGTGATATATAGAGAGAAGGGAATGTGGAGTACAATGGATTCATGAATACTTGTTATTATAAACCCATGACAGGAAACAGAAATTGCATCCTGTGTTTTTATGTCTACATATAAAATGGGTAAATGTCACAATAACACCTGACAATTGTGCAGTAATGGCGCATAAATTATTTAAAATTAAAATATGTACATTCATATTTTCATATATATATATACATGGATTATAACGTCCGGTCCTGTTAATTTGATGTCGAAGGGATATTTAAATATAAGTTTTTGGTGAATATTATATAAAATAACTACTGATGTTATTTTAAAAATTGCTAGAAATCTATTTGTTTCACACACATCTATTAATTCAAATATTAAATGAAAGATAATATTTTCATCACAATAAAAGAAATATTGTCATTTGACAGATGTCTTGACGTTTCTCCTTTTGAGTGTTGGGGTAACAGACACCAAATAAAAATATTGTGTTCGGATTAAACGGCAATAAAGAGGGCGCTGTAATTTTTAGCGCCCATAAACATTACAAGTTTATTAAAGCGCAGTTAAATAAATTTCAGTTTATAACCAATTTGAAATGAAATTATTGGTATTCATTTTATGACGTTGCAAATGTCGAGTCGTAAACCTCCGGCGCCGCTGCGAGTCCCGTCTCCCGGCACTCACGGCCGGGACGGGAGAGGCATTACGTCCGCGGGGAGTTAGCCGCGCACGATAACCCGGGTGCCCTGCTGACCGATTTACAAACCCTCCTTTGTGCCGGCGCTTGCGAGAGTAACTGGTGGGCGTACGGCAAAGGGGTCTCTCAATTTTTTTTTTTAAATTATAATTCAAAAATTTTTGAGGCGTACCCTCGGACCGGTTCTAGAAAATGGACTTAGGCGCAGACGTTCAACAATGAGCTCTATCCTCTATTTAAGGAGCCAAACGTCACAAAATTTATAAAACTGGGAAGACTTCGGCGGCCGGGTCACGTGGAGAGAATGTCCGAGCATTGAGCACCAAAGTCCCCGCTGAACTCAAGGCCAATAGGGCGAAGGAGCTTAGGAAGGCCGAAACTAAGATGGAGTGACAACGTCCTCAATGATATCTCTGCCTCAGAGCTTCGAAACTGAAGAGAGCTGGCACTAGACCGAGATGAGTGGAGGAAAATTATTGATGAGGCCAAGACCCACCAAGGGTTGTAGTTGCAAGAATGATGATGATGATGATGATAATTATAATTCAAAACATTGCATTTATGCCAAATTTTCAATTTTTATCTTTGTTTATTAAAGATATACATATATTCATATGCCAAACTGCACAGCAGTTTTACGGCATATTCCGCATGCATATATATTTTTTTTAACTACGTTTATATTTAAATGTACTAAAAAGAAAAAATAAATTATCGGACAATTTTTTTTTTATATAGATATAGGTTACAGAATTCTGTTGGTGGAGGGAAAGCACCCACGCTTTCATTTGGAGAGTGAAGCAAAAAATTTTTGTCCAATTATTTATTTTTTACTTTTTAGTACATTTAAATATAAGCGCGGTGTTTTTAAAATATTTTTTTTATGTAATATAACTTTAAAATTTCTAGTCAATATTACCCAGCGTACAAAATCATTTTGGTAGGTAACTAGCGCCGTTTTTGGTGAGCTCATTAACTAACTTCTCATATAAAACTATGATTAATTAATTATGATGGATTTATTGATTAATTGGTGAATCTAATAATTGATTCATATTTTGTCATCTAGAATCCGTCTTTGTGCAAAATTTCAGCTCTATTGGATATTGGAAAGCGGGTGAAATATCGATGAATGTAATATTTTTTTAAAAGAAAAGTTACGGACGTTACAGGAAGTTACGGACAGACAGACAGTTAAATTTTTAATATTGAGATAGTATATAGTGATATATTGCTAGGACGTAGACCTTTCAGAAGCCATGGTGGTGAAGCGGCCAACCATAAAATTCAGTAAGGCACAAAAAAAATATTAAAAGGAAATAAATATCGAAAAAAATTCACAATGAAATATGTTTACACCAAATTGGAGTATCTCTACCTGAGATTTCAAAATTTTTGTAATTATTTTTGTGGAAGTCCACTGTTATTAATAAAAATTATAACGTTTTCGGTGCGTATTGCACCATCTTGTATTACTGAAGTATATACCGTCTTCCCCCAACTGTGGTTACAAGAAGCTACAACAGAGAAGGATGGAAGTGTATGCAGCATGGAGAGATAAAGACTGAAGTAGAAGAAGACACCATCTTTAGTAATACAACAGTCTATTACTGAAGATGGTGTAATATGCACCGGAAACGTTATAATTTTAATCAATTAAAATGTTACAGTGCGAAGTAAATAACGTGTTATATTTAATTTTTCTAAAAATTTAATTAAAAATTGGAGTGACCTGATATGAGTTGTTATCTTCTTCTTTCGACTTAATCTTTTTATCAGAGCTGAGTGGTTACAATATCCACGATATCAATTTTCAGAGTGAAGAAAAACAAAAACAGTGAAATGTTGTAAGACTATTGTATGTGTATCGCCAG
Organism: Agrypnia vestita; assembly: GCA_016648135.1. Taxonomy (NCBI): domain Eukaryota; kingdom Metazoa; phylum Arthropoda; class Insecta; order Trichoptera; family Phryganeidae; genus Agrypnia; species Agrypnia vestita. The sequence goes on along the minus strand of JADDOH010023068.1, from coordinate 30,592 downwards.
TAAACGCGGACTTCACGACTTAACAGTTTTGTCGTAGAATTGTCGCATACCCAGCTCGACACGGATATATTGTACATTTCCGTCATACTATGCCCTATTAATCAGGACTGTGCTTTGTGAAGTCAGAAAAATTATTTTCTAGACAGGTAGTGGTATTGGCTTAATTGTTCCGCATTAAAGCGGTTAAAAAATTCTTCTCATTTGTAATCAGTTCCTTAAATACATAAATTAAACAATGCATCCGTTGTGAGAAAACTGCATGACTCAACTGACTAAAAATAGTAGGTAGGGAAAATGATACATGCGTAACAATGAACCGAGCATTCTACGATAAGAATAGGTACGGACGATAATTATTTAACAACTTAACGAACGAATGCATTGAAAAAGAGGTCGCGTAGGGATAAGCATGGCAAATCCGTTTTGGATAAGAATGAACACATTGGATGAGAAGTTGGTCTTAACGTAGTGAACATCATTGAGAAAAATGACAACTGAAGTACAAACATCCCTTCAATTTTATACAAATCTTCCAGTGTATAGAATATACGGGATTGTTTAACTGCTGTCCAATAAGGGTTGTTTACAATATACTTGTAGTAATAGCCCGAAGTTATGTTATAGATGCAAAGTGCAAGGTTAGAAAAATTAAGTCAGGGTATGAACTTTCATACAAGAGATATGATATCATGTTCTATGACAACTATCCACTAAAAAATCATCATGACATTCAATACAATAATTATATTATTTTTTTCATTAAAAAGGAAAACGAAAATAACTCTTAATTGTCTGAAACGTTAAGGAAATGCAATTCGAAACTTTATAAAAAAATGTCACGCTTTAACAATCAAAGAATCTAGAGAATACCACACAGATTCATTGTGACCTCACCTGAAATCGAACCCGGAACCCTCGGTGTGTCACGCCAGTGTCATGCCCACTGGGTTAAGAGGGCCGCCCTAAAGATGCGTGTACTTTATCGAATGAAATACGTGATGTAACTAGGCTGCGAAAAATCAGTTATCGGCAAAATAACACATCAATTCTTGCAAAATGAGAATTCCCTTGCCATTGAACTATTCACAAACAAAAAATGTTTTAAAAAAAGAAAGATAAAGAAAGAATGTATCGTAGAAATATTATATAGGTATACGATTTTTAACATTTGAGTTATTTTAAGGCGAAATACATCGATATTTATATTTTCTTATGTCAATTTTATTTTTTCTGCAAGCAATTTCAAAGTTTTATTTTTAAGTTAGGTTAGGTTAGGTTAGGTTATGTTAAGTGCTAATTTATAGATATTACTGTAAGGTTATTATACTCGTATGGAGCAGATACTTCCAACTTTGTAATTTTTTTTACAAAATATGCTTTTATTCATTGTATCCTTCAATATAAATATGCATTGTCCATGGAGCTTCATCGACAGTCATCCAGAGGAAGACCAAAGAACTCCTGTATGACTCAATGCTCCAAAATACTACAGAAAAACGTCTTGGATGAAAGCGATACCCAGAACCGAAAAAGATACAACCTGAAAACGAGAAAAGCCGACCCCAACAGCTTACCTATGCAATTAGTTGGGACAGTAGAAGGAATAAGCTTTGTATTAATAAATTAGAAAAAGTAAAAAAAAAAGATAAATTATTCATAGATGTCTCATAGAGACGAAATTATATTTTTTATGGGAAAATAGGTAAAGAAGTCTTTGGATGTTCACAGGGCTAGCTTAAGTGATCACTTTACACACTGTAAAATTTACAATTTCCACCCATGATAGAATACCATATCTATCAAATTTTTGGAAGTTGTGTATACCTACCTATTTAAGTTTTACAATCTGTTTCATATGTATGTTGTAATTTGTAATTATCCTCAGCGGTACGACATCCAAAGCTTTTTCATTCCCCTTAGTTAACCTAAGATGTCACTAATGATAATCTATTTTTGATTGGAAATTTTTAAACAATATCCTTTATACGTATAATGAGATTCTTCCGAATTATTAGAATAACACCAGAATACTCATTTTTTATAAACGAATTTTTAGGTCAGTTATTCAGATTCAGAATACTTGTCCAAATTTTTGGACAAACTCAAAATATTCCGAAATTAAAAAAAGTAAGGCGTCGAGTGGCGGCCGCGCCGAGGCTTGCAAATGCGCGCCCGCGCAAAACGCATAAGCTTAATATTTGTCCGTACACGTGTAGGTACGCAAGTGCATTATCGTTGCACGGGCGGCGTTTTGAAACGTGGGAAAAAAATCCGGTTGGCGAATTCTTCATATTGCAGCCGCCGCGCCGGGTACATGTGTCCGCGGCGGAGGGCGGAGGGCGGCGCGCTTTGACTGCTCGCAGCAGCGCTAATAAGCGGCCTGGCATTTCGGGGGGCAGCGGGCAGGAACCAGTTCGGGCGGGCGGCCAGCGGCGAGGCGATACCGCGTCATGACAAAAAGCTCGCGGACTTTACGATGTATCGGATTTTTCCAGACGACGCTGATGAATCATTATTTTCTTTGTACGACCAAACTAGAGATTTTCAATAATACTCCTATCGTGCTATCGTACTGTCATTTTGAACGTCTAGTGTGCTCCCGTTTGTTTGCGGTATCGTGACAGTCATATCATGACTCCTATTTGAAGTGATGAAAATTATTTTTACTTCCTTTTGTTTAACTCGTCTGCTTGCTTGTTTTCTTGACGAAAAAACTTTGGATCGATTTTTAATCCTTTTCCCGTGATCTAATCGAGCCGAAACTTTGCAAGCAGACTCGTGGCGACGACCAAGAAGTTCCATCAAACTTTCGTTAAAAAATAATAATATTTATAGTATAATTTTGGATTTTTAGAAATTTAAATGGTATTTTTTAAATTGGAATCATTACAAAAGTTTGATTACTGCCAACGGCGCCGGCGGCCCGATAACGTCACGGAATATTTAAAATTTGAATTACTCCGTCGGTAGGTATAATAGGTACTTCACTACGAATTTCTAAAATTTATGACAATTGGTTCATAGATGACAGCACTTCGGTTTTTTGACATAGATATTTGTCTAGACATGTTTCATTTTCAGTCAATCAATTATTACATGATAGTTTATTAATTTGCAAAGAAAGTGAGTAAAATAAAAACTTGTTTTTTATGGGTTAGTTTTTTATTTATTTATTTACTGACTCTTACTCTTACTTCTGTCCCCAAACACAAGTATTACTTTACTGGGGACTGTTAAACATGTGTAAAAAAATGTAATATTCAATGCAAAATGTATGTAATATTTTTATGTTAATATATTTTAAATTTAAAAAAAAAATGAGGAATCGTAAGCACAAATATTGAAAAAAAAATGCAAACTTTTTAATTGCAGATCTCCATAATTATTAATATTAGGTTGAAATGTTTAGACTCATAATCTAGTCAGGCATCTCTTTTACACCCTGTATATGTAGATAGTCGGTCAGAGTCTATATGGAGAAGTCACAAGTTTTGAATAGAAAGTATTTTTACTTTGGGTGAAATTTCAACAGTTGAAGAGATAAGCGACGTCAAATTTGTATTTTTTTAATATTCTAACTTATCTTCTGTAAAAGGTTAGACTATCATGAGAGTTATTTATATTGAATAATAAACATTAATTTGCTTTTATATAAGTCATTATTTGTTTTGTATTAAAGCGAATGAATTTTTAATAATCGACATTTTTATTTATTCAAATTGAAGCCTACAACGTATGAATACATATTAAAACAAAGATATTTTATAAAAAATTAAAAAATATCCGCTCCATACAACTAACAATAATATCGATTTAAAAAGTTGCTTTCATGACACTATCTTTTATAGTAGATTAGTCAGAAGTATTGAAAAACAATGCAAATTTTGATGTTGTTTATCTCATTAACTATTGACATTTCACCTAAAGTGTGAAGAACCCGCCCACCGCCCGCCGCTTTCAAAATTGAACGAAGAAAACTTTTGCGATGTTTTTGCCTCTAGCTACGAGATAAAGTATTAATAATGTTTTAAAAGTTTATTTCACATAGATACATTTACTAATTTCTTCACAATGAGTATCCAACTATTAAATTACAACTAATATTTCTGCTTTAATAATAGGAATGTTAGGACTTTTGACAGGTAATATATTTTGACATTTCTCGCAGAATCTTTTCGTGTATATAAATAAGTCTCGTTATAAATAAGACGCTCCGTGTTGTCGTGCCGTTTGTGTGTCGAGATAACAATTACTATCATAACAATCTTGTCATCTTGAGAAGGGGGATAAACTCTAAAGTTGAGAAAATCGAGAAGTCGAGTCTATGAAAAATAAGTTAAGCATTAGTAAGAATAAAGGCAGGATCGCTAAATTTTTTTTCGTTATAAGCGAGGAGAGGATGGACAGAAAATATACGAGAAGAGTATTGAAGGCAATAGGGACAGAGTGTCCGTAAAAAACCTGGCATGATCAGATTTACCAAGCATTAGAGGCCAGACGTGTCAAAAGCTCCAACAACCGAAGAGCGTGCATGAAAAGATGCATGAAAGTGAAAGAGGCAAGAGTGGTGTGTCGGGACATAAAAGTGTGGCATTCTATCATTTATGTGGAAAACGACGTGATGATAAGATAGTAAAATATAAAATTAATTGTAATAAATTTAGATATTACTGATTATATTATATTATGATTATTACATATTAATGTTCACCTCTCGTGTAATGAAATATTTAAATCCAACAATAAAGCAGTGCCTTATAATATAATAATAAGAGGGGTCTAGAAACAAAGTTGCCACCACGCAATTAATGAAATTAAGAAAAGTAATTGATTATATTATAGCCAGTGCGGAGATTTAAAAATTGATAGATAAGATTCTTCTTAAATGTACAAACATATTTTGAAGAGCATTTATCATTTGCTAAATAGTCAGGTCGGCAAAACATTCACGATGTCCAGCTTTATAATGCGTCTTGGCAAGCCTTTCAGACAAATTAGTATATTTAGAAGACTCTAGGTACATAACCCTCATTAGACCTCACCTAGAATTTTGCTCGACAATATGGTCACCCAGTCGCCCATATATAAATTAAACAGAATTGTAAATCTCCAAAAATATAATTCCTTCAGGGTGTTAACTACAAATTCAATTACAAACATAATTATTAATTTGTACTCAACACAATTTCATAAATTGGATACTCTTGTAAATGGGCAAATATTGTCAGATCAATCCTTCCTTTTTCAAATTATTCACAACCTTATTGATTCTTCCGAAATCATCTGCTTTCTTTCCTTCCACGCCCCATCGAAATCTACCAGACCTACCTCTTTTCTCTTTCAACTTATCATACCAATAATAGGAAATCCTGTCCCATCCCATGTAAAAACACAGACTATAATAGCCTTTCAAATTTAATAGATATTTTTAATACCAAATATGAAAATATGAGGTGTATGGTTGTAGGGTGAGGCTAATACTGGAAACTCGTCACCTTCCTGGCCATGTGCATTAAATACATTATACGTAGGTATTACTTATTATCACTATGTCTTATGTTCGTTGTCCTATAATTGTGTTATATAACTACTCTTTTGCATTATTTTCTTACTATGCATTTATGTCTTCTTGTTGGATGACCATATAAATAAAATAAAAAGAAAAGAAAATAATAAAATAAAAATATATACCCTATTAGATATTCGGAGTATAAAAGCAAAGCTAGCAATATCCCACGGAAGTGTTAATGAAATAAGCATAAAAAAACTGGCATTTCTCAAGGAAATTTCTCTGGAATCTATGAAACTTATATTATTGGAAACAATATTAAAAAAAATTGCCGCCTCAGTTTTACTTTTATGTACCTACGTATGTAAAAAGCTATTTCACTCTTATGTAATTATGAATATTGCTATATTTTCTACTAAATTGGACTTTATTGGATGTGGATATGTCTTTGCTTTTAATATTGATTTGAAAACGTGGTTTTGGAAGCGATAGGGCTATACTTACTATAAAATCTCGAATTCAGTACATTCAGTGACATTCAAAACATTTAATTTTTTTTTGATATTGCTGTTTTTGCTTTTATACACCACATATGTAAAAGTAAAGGTAAAATATTAAAAATTTAAAAAAATATTTTCAGTACAATCACCGAGGATTACTAGTTTAGAATGTACTAAATTATAGATTTTATTTATTATCCCTTTCAAAATCATGTTTCCTATAAATTTATAGGCCTATAAAATTGAGAATTTACAATATTATAAATCCTTGATGACTGCATTATTTTTTTTGGATAGTGTTGCCTTTGTTAGATATATTTGTCGGCATCCATAGTGAATACAAGGAAAGCTTCGCACCAAAACTACCCGCGAGACACAATCGAACTTCGTTCCGTACCTTTTCGTTCCAGATAAGAAAACCGGAAAAGTGGTAATAATAATAATAATAATACGTGATTGTCCGCAGCCGTCGTGTGCGGTGCGCGTCGAGGCTGTATCTCCGATCTCGGGCTGAGAGCCGAGAGGGTCCGGGCTCCGGCCGGACAGGCAGGGAGCTGCCCGCGCACGGTGGTCCGCGAAGGCTTCATCCACCACGTGGTGGGACATAACTTCATTACGTACGGACCATTTATGGTAACCCTTCAAAAATGAACTCGTTTTATTGAATTTATTTCGAAATAACTTTCAAACGTAGGTACTTTCAAAATAAATATTTGATTTTTTTTTTCACACGAAGCAAACACATTGTGGTGAGACATAATATCTTTAAATAAAATGACTTTTTGTTTAACACCACTTTATTGAGTTTAAACCAACAAGTCTTAATTGTTCGTAATTCTGTTTTTATTTAGTTAATATCTGAACCCTGATGAAGACTCAGTTGCCAGTCGAAACTGGTTTAAACTCAATAAAGTGGTGTTAAACAAAAAGTTATTTTATTTAAAGATAAATATTTGATGTCGATCTAAGGTGGTTAAATGATTAAAAAAGGCTACCTATCTCAGAACAGATATTTGTATATATCTAGGGAATAAGGTAGTGGTCCCGAGGCTTGCTACGTTTTATCCTACGTATTATGTATATATGTATAAGGCAATTAAATGTCTTTTGTCCAATAAACGCCGAATTATCGGTATTGAAATGAAATGAAATAATATAGCATTATTCACATATCCATACAGGGTGTCTCATAGCTAGTAGTAAAAACTTTACAGACGGATTCCTGCCTAGATAATGAGTAAATAATTTTCAAGCAACCATTACCTAATATTAATATTTATGGAGACATTCAATATCAAAGTTTTCATTTTTTTTAACATTTCTGACTTATTTTTGGCAAAAAGTTGAACTATCATCACAGTAACTTTTATTGATTATGAAAAATTTATTCACTTTAATACAGCTCAAATAAAATGATAGAAACCTTGTAAAAAATATTTTTTTCAATTTTATTCGACTGGTAGCCTACTTTTTTAAAATTATATGATGTGACGCAAAATCTGTACGTATATTGACAGATTTGTGTTATTTAACTAGAAACCAAAACTCATTTGCAGTTCTGACTGAATCGAATGTATATACCTAGACAAATAAATATTTTAAATTTTGTTTGTGGGTGAAACGCAAAATCATGAATTTAAGGCTGTAAAGGGATAAATGATGAAATATTTCTAAACCGTCGATCAATAATTATTATTAAGAAACATAATAAAAGAAAATAATAGGTAATAATAATAATGTATAGAGTAGTTTCACATGGAAGAAATACAAATATAGCTAATTATAATTTAAAAACTCTTATAATCAGCAATAATTATTGATTGAGGACTTTGAAATATGTTGTTCGGAAGCTGAAAAATAAATTACCTGGTTACATATGAAATAGTACGCTACTACCAATTCGGAGGACTTAGTAAAAAAGTGGTTAATACTAAGTGATGTGTCATTCTTATAACCTAGAATCTTTAAATCGGAATTTAAAACTTGTACAAAAACTTTTATATTACTATTACTGTTCTCTTAATAGTTGATTTAAGACTTATATACTTCTAAAATGTTATAAATTGTGTACTAAGTAGTTAATAAATTGTATGCAAGGAACTGCAGACGAACATCTAGCAAGATATTTTGTGGGTCAAGATAATCATATTATTTTTGAATTCAAAGTTGTTAAATAAAAAAAAGGAATCATTCTGGAGAGAAACCACTAATAGATACGGAAGCGTTGCTGGATCTGAATAGCGCGACCCCACATAAATGTAACTTAATAGACCTTTTAACAGGCTTGGCCTAAGCGTTAGCCCCTTGTGTGGGTTAAAAATAAATAAATTCGTATAAAGGTCGAGAAAAAATATGAAGCCAAAGTGAGCCTAATAGATTGTATAAAAAATAGTATTTCGTTGAAAGGTTTGTTTAAATTGATATATAAGTAAAAAATATGTATATACGATTTACACAAAGGGGAATAATTAAAACAAAATAAAGCAGGAAAAAAAACAAACTTTTTTTTTCTTTCTTTTGTGTTGATAAAATTTTGATAATTTTTTTTTTATCAACACTCTTTAGTTTAACTGAATACCTACCTTCAAAGCGTTAAGCAAACATGCATAATTAAGGAAAGGATTTATTTTAAATTTATTGTTTCTTATTTCAGTTTAATTATGTTGGTAAATAATTAATTATATGTATGTGGGGAATAAAATCAATGGTGCAATATCCCAAAAAAATTTAATGCAGTCATTACTAGGAGGATTAATTATTTATAGTGCACTAAATTCCTGCTTTTAAAGGAAACCTATGAATTTATAGAAAATACGATTTTGGAAGGAGTTGATACATAAAATATAGAATTCAGTACATTTTAAATTAGTAATCCTCGGTGACTGCATTCAAAACATTTTTAATTTTTTTTGGATACTGCTGCCGTTGCTTTTATACCCCACATATTATATATTTTACTCCCTTTCTTTTAACTCTTAGCGTCTGCTTGTATGCTAAAAAAACTTTGGATCGATTTTTAACCCTTTTCCCGTGATCCAATCAATCTGAAACTTTGAAGGCAGAATCGTGGCGACGATAAAAATGATCTAACAAAATTTCGTTTAAATTTTTTTAAATAATTATAGTACAATTTTTAATTTTTCGAAATTTTAACGATTTATATATTGTTTAATTTTCGAGCCCGACGCGTGGATTAGGCGCGAAACCCGTTTCAATTAGAAAGGGAGTATAATAAAAAATTGGTTTTTATGGGTTAGATTTTTTAAATAAATTCTTTTATTGGTCACTGAACATTGGTATTTGTATATTGATTATGGATAAAATGTCTTTGGTTCGGATTATTCTTTAGAAATTATGCTTGGATGAACCTGTCACTTTTAGTTGAGGAGACAGAACATTTGAAGAGTATTTGTTCAAATGAAGGTGTTTTCACTTAAATAAATTTTATTTTTACGAATTCTAGTGCAATTTTTGCAAAAACCACATTCAAACATGTTGAAAATTATTTTAATTTGAATTCAATTTTTGCAAGCATTCGTAAATTATAATAAAATTTAAAAATAATTAAATTAAATATGGAAATAGCTCCATTTGAACAGACACTCGTGTATCTAAAGCAAATATTCTAAAATACTGATGATTTTGTATTGTATTAAAAAAACAATATAATAAGAATCTTTGTAAGTGCCTATCTACTCCCAGATAAAACATAATTGTAATAATTTAGGTGCACAAGAGCGGGCCGCGTCTGTGGTTTTTACTTTGAGGCGAACGGCATCTTGTCTGCCGAAGAACGGAACAATCCGAGTTCCAAGCGGCGGTAAGACATTTCGACGGTTTTTTCAATTACCCAAGTAATGCAAACACGACGGATGGAGATGTTCCGAATTCTATGGAACAGGAAATGCCGAAAACATTTTGCGAAGAACTTTAAATCGGTATCGGCGAGCTTGATAGCGAGAGCTTCTGGGACGGGAAAATCTCAGAGGAATTTCCGAACTAACCGACTGAAACGCTGGATGCATTTTTTCAAGTTGATCAACCGAGGCAAAAAAATATACCAGATGCGTTTCTGCACGGAGTTAGCATTATTACGTACTGGCAGTTCGTACCCGGCGTTGCCCGAGTTAAAGATTTGGTTAAAAATAAGTTTGCGGGGACACACAAATGTTCCATTGTTTTGAAAAGTCTCTAATAAAAACAATGTTTCCATTTAATCTAGGCTGGGATGTTCACGGGGAAATGTGGCCTATGTATTCCGCAGGGACCTAAAGATTATGTATGCAAAATTTGGGTCAGATTTGTAAAACGGTGTAGATTTGTACATATATATCAGTGGGATGAGGTGCGGGAAAGGGAGAGAGGGAAATGTCGCCTATGTTACTCGACAGGTCCGGAATGGAACAGAAAATATATCAGGGGTGAGGGGTGAAGGGAAGGGAGGGAGAATGTCTCCTATGTTGCCTACCGGGTTCTAAAGAATAAGTATGCAAAATTTGGGTCAGACCGGACAAACTGTGTAGATTTGTATAGACGGACGGACAGACATTAAGAAAAATTATAATAAGCTTTGATTTGAAAACAAAAGTTTAGTGAGTTATTGAAAAAATAGTGTCGATATGTGTCCACGGATAAGATACAGAGCACTGAGAGTCGGTAACTATCGGTTGCATTATTCTGTCTTGAGCTCAACATATATGCGGAAATGAATCATTGTTTGCTTCAAGCTTGATTCTGGACTAGCTCTGTTTCACGTTATGTATTATGTACGATGACTGGCGTCAATAAATGTTTAATACTTTTGAGAGTCAAGAAATTAAAAATATATTTTATAAAGACTGCATTAATAATTAAAAAAAAAAGACATTAAAAACAGTACATTGGAAACTAATGTGAATAGTCGAAACACACTAGCCTTTGTACGCCATGTTATCATATAAATTATAGCGTTGTTTGGAATACATTATGTTAATTAATAATGTAATAGTGTAAAATTCAGACACAAAGGTCCATTAGTAAGCAATAAATCGCTAATAAAAAAGAAATCTTGTTTACCTGAATCAAATAAGATGGGCCATAAAATATGTCTGATTTTTATCGATGTATTGATAAAAGATAAATTTTATTTCCACGTAAAACAGGTTAAGTGATGATCTCGAAAAGATCGAATATCTATGAGAAATTGAACGATGCCGATCATCGTGTCTTGTAATATTAAACTCAGTCTCGGTTGTGTGTCAAAGTGAAAGTAGAATGCTTAACGATATCGCGGGCTTGAGAGGAATACGTTAAATCTATCGCTTCTTTTCTTTCGTTAGCCAATATCTCGATAACTCGAAAATCCTTTGTAAACACACCTAGTATTATAAATCCTAAAGTATAATAGCCATAATACACAAAGTATTGTATAATAATAATGACAGGACTTTTTAAAATTCTAATTTAAAACTATTGACCATAAATTGGAAGTTATTTTTAAAGGGTGTACCTTATCCTCCCCGAAGTGAAATCATTGACCATTTTTATCTTTATATCTCGACTAGCTGTACCCGCGGCTTCGCACGCGTAGATTTTTAGTAATTTATGTATTAACCTTAACATATAGATGTATGTCGTCGTGAACTTTTTTATATAACTTTTTGTGTTCTACAACTTCTCTATAGAAAGAATTTATATATCTCTTATCGTTAAGGCAGCGTACGTAAAAAACACATCGCTCGACTATTTTTTCGTCGAATTTAGGTGTAAAATAGGTCAACACGAAAAGCCCTTTTATTTTAACGGAGTAATATATAACCTGTGTCTACCATGAAAGTCCATTCTAAATATTGGTGAAAGGATTTTTGAAATCGGATGAGTAGTTTCGGAGATTACTTCCTACATCTAAACTTGCAAACTCACAAACTTTACCTCTTCTTTATGTGTATATTATAATACCTACATAGAAGATAAAACGTAGAACAATAGTACCTACCATGTTAATCGTTTGTTTTTTAATTCTGCGCAAAATAAAAGACAGAAGACAACTTGATAACTTCGTGATTGAACGTACAGAGTGATTAAAATATATTGTAAATACTTTATTTACATGTATTTCCCATTCCTTGACGCCAGGAATCAATGAAGATCTTTCTCAAAACATGTATGTATTCCGTTTGGTCGATGCGCGGTGCCGCGGCCCTGCCGCCCGGCCGCGCGCAGACTGCTTGGCGCTGTTGGCTCGCCGTGAACCAGTTCAAACCTTCATTCACTTAATTCCCGGCGCGGGTCGTTTTGTTAACGTCGGATTAGTCAATCGTCGAATGCATCTCGGAAGCTGTAGTAGACAGGTGAAGTTGTGCACGAGATATGCTTATAAAATGCATTTGACATAATGATAAACATTGAAAACGAGGATGTTTAAACCACCTAAACTCGCCGAATTACAAATAATCATCAATAATTATTAACAATAATATCAGAAAATAAATTTTAAATAATAAATCCCAAACAAACCCGTTAGAAAATAGTGGGGTCAAGCTTCATACATCGGACAGACTAGAAGAAAAATGGGGACAAGGATGGAAGAACCCTTGAGAGGAATCAAAAGCTTTAGTATCAATTCAGAATTGGTGAACCACGCAAGAACTGAAAGTCATCGATAGTTTCGATAGTGATGGTGTAGAATTAATACACATTTATAAAAAGGAATGAAACTAGATTTATTTATTAAGAAGCCATTATTTTAACTTGTTAATTCTGTAGAAACTCTTTGTACTTTTTAAAACTCAGTATCAAGTGCCGAAGCTTGTGAGTTCTTAATTAATAGACAACAGTTAATAACTAATGTATATTAATTTGATTAGGGTACACTTTACGCCTATAAACACATATATATGCAGCCACTGAATGTGGAAGCAATCCTTCTACCAATACCGAAAAATGCGTTCTTAATTAATGGAAATAGTTAATGGTTGCGTAACCATTTCATATTTACATATTATAGTCAATTAGGCCTCTATCACAAATTCATGTAAAGTAAAGTTAAAGAAAAACAGTTAAGCAGAAAATTACTATTTAAAGGTTTTTACACGTCCTATTTTACGGCTTGTTTTTTCAATATTATAATAATGTTGGTATTTTTAAGACTTCACAATGTCAATGTTCCATTTGTTGCCTGACTTTTATGATCTGCTTCTCGGTAATTGTCTCCACGTGCACAAAGTATCTGATCCATTTTCTCATCCCGTGTACGATTACCTATCTCGTCTTAGCATTCTCTGCAGTCTTATCTCTTTCACTATGCATCATCTTTCACTATACAACTTTCACTATACATACACTGTATTGTAATTGCGCTGGCTCTGCGGAACAGTATTGTCCTTTTTCCACCACCAGCTAAAAGAAAAATCGTATGTTTTTTGAAGAAACGAGGTGTACAAATTATTTTAAAATACATATTTTTTATTGTGTAGAAATCTAAAATACACACTATTTAATATTCGAGTCATTTTAAAACGAGGTGCGTCGAAATTTTAATTATCATATGTCAATTTTATTTTTTCTACCGGCAGTTAAAATTTTGACGGTTAATTTTAAGGTTATAAATGCAGGTACCAATGGCTGCGTAGCGGGCACTAATGGCCGCTCAGCAGCCACTTATGTCCGCGCATCGGCCAGTACAGATGCCCGCAGGGCCTAGCAGCAAGTAGCGGGCAACAGTCGATTGCTTAACTGCTAGTCTTTATTGAATGGATGATCGTATTTCGAAACCATTCGTTATTTTATCCTTCATTTTCATTTTCATTATTTTATCCTTCACTGACGTACAATAAAGCTAGCGGAAAAAAAAACATTATAATAATGTAACTAACGATCGAGAGGAATAGATGCAGAACTTTTAACCGATGTATACTTTTTCTCATCAAAAAGTTTCGTTGTTAAACGAAAGATTAACCAAGCTTTCAATAATATATAAAAAAAATGCAAATGTAAGTCATGAGTCCAAAATAACTCAATTTAAAACTAAACTTAGGGCAATTATATAAACTTGGACCTTAAAATTTAAAAGAGTAGATTGTTAGTCTTGTGGTTAGGACTCTCGCCTCGTGATCCAAAGGTCGCGGGTTCGAATCTCACTCTAGACCAGCAAGTTAGTCCTATTTTCACTGCACAAGCATTTAGCTTAGTTTGAAGATAGTAATAATATTGAATTGTATTAGATGATAAATAGAGATGCGAACACGTATTTCGTGTTCGCATCTCTATTTGAAAAAAAACATGCTTAATATCTGGGAGAGGAAGGTTCTTCGAAAATTTTCCACGGCCGCAGCCGTACAGGAAAACGGACAGTGGAATATCAGAAGGAACTAAAACTACAAGTTTTGTATGAAGAACCAGACATCATGGCCACACTGAAGATCACCCGACTATAACAAAGAATGCCCTCTTGAAGGTACCCATGTATGGCATTGCAAATTAGGGTGGGCAAATTATTATTTTTTACTTTTTAAGGGGCGCAGCAATATAAAGGTGATGAATGATCTCAAAATAACATGTGTGAAATTTTATAACGTATGGCGCACTACATTAGGGTAGATCAATTTATTTTTCTGCTTTTTTACGAAGCATATCAATATAATGGAGCCAAGTAAAAAAAATAACATGAGTGGAATATTTAACATTCTGATAACTGTATCTGCCTCCGATCTTAGCATAATTAATAGAATTAAAAAAGGGTCGCCAGGTAAGAAATAAAAGGTTTGGGCATATTGAACGAATTAATGAGGAAAGAATGGTAAGAAATATATATATATAATGCAAGTGTTGACGACGCTGCGCCAGATTGAGAGGGCGACCGCGGAAGACATGGTACGAACAGATTAAGCAGATCCTGGAAGATGGTCCCGTTAGAAGCATCAATAACCGTTGAGCTTGTAATCGAAGATGTATGAATGTGGATGAGGCGAGAGTTGTATGTCAGGACAGAAGAATGTGGCGCTCTATCCTCCCTGCCTACCCCCACGGGGATACGGCGTGATGATAAGTAACTAAGTAGTTATCTGCCTCCGGATTGAAATCGATTATTCTATTTATTTGCGAGGTAAGATCCAATTACAGTTCCAACCAGTAATCGTTACATTCTTCATTATGTACAATGTTTCTTGATTACAGGTGTCAGACTGTTGTAATACTGTCGTGGAAAAAAATTAGAAAATTTGGTTAAGAGCTTCCATTCCTATTGCCAAACATATGTTGCTGAAGGATTTTCGCGCTGTTTGAAATATTATTATAATAAAAATAGAAATGTAATTTTTATCAACATTTTCTTGTGATTAGTATGCAATTTTAAATTTCTTTGTATTCTCTACGCTCAATCCGAAGAAGATGATATCCCATTCTAATAAAATATTATACGTAAGCTAAAAATATCATTTGGCACCATTTTCTTGCTGAGCCAGATATAAATCAGATTTTTTTTTCATACGACGGTGACCCACCCTAATGTACCTACTTGCAACCCCGAGAGGCGCAACCACTCGAAGAAGATGGAGTGATAGTATTGAGAGTGATATATTTTGAGACTCAAAATGTTTTTCGAGAAAAAGGGTTGTATTTTTCTATTAAAAATTTAGAAGTCAAAAAAATAAAGTTATGGAAACTAGAATTTTTACTTACTGTCCATTGGATCATAATATGTTAAAATACTTGTTATATAAGCTTGTTATAAAAACACTTGTTTGAAAACAAGTATTTCCATATCTGTGATTATGGAATTCTATTTCTTGAAACAAAAAATTCATATTATGTATTTTTTCCAAAAAATATCGGGTAAGGTCGGCTATGTGGAATTATAATCAATCGGACCAATATCTGATTGAGCATTTCTATTTGTGCAGACAAAAATAAATATTTGGAAAATAATAATTCTTATTTTATCAATTATTGTCCTATACTTTAAAATGAATAGCAAATATTGTAATATTAACTAACGTTTATATAAATTTTTCACCTCACCATGTCTCATTCCGTGATCATGCGCCTAAGGTCGGCTAAAGAGTGATGAATGAAGAAGATGTCAAAACTTCCGCAGAAATACAAAAGCGCAAAAGCTTGTTGATACGCATTGAAAGCGCACCTGGTATACACACACATGCATAGAATGATCTTACACACAATGGCCTAAAATTGGAAAGTTTCTATAGCCAGAGAGCACGTGACGACCTAGCCCCGAAATCCAAGTTGAAACACTATCCATCTTGAATGGCGACGCTTAATAAGTTTCATTGGCAAGTGGAAAACGTTCCGAATCTCGCACGTTCCCATAAATCTATCCAACACCGAATTCTGTAGTGCCGTCTATCCGCGATATAGTTAACACTATTTTTATTCGAGAACAAACGTAACTAACGTGTTCTTCTAGGCTGGCTTCGTTCTGGAGCTTGGTATTTCGCCGGAGTCCACTTAGCCATTCATTAACAAAGTGGCGTTTTGATAACTACCGAGCCGTAGACACAAAAGGTTTAATTGTTGATCACTTTCTATGCGGTGGTCTTTTATTGCTTATCACTTTTAGATCGTTCGGGTGACGACTGGATCGAGTTTGAGTGATTCCATCAGTCCAGGGATGCGTAAACTGTGGTACGCTTATCACTGCTGTTGACGATATGTGGTACGTGACCTCATGAAGTCTATAATAAAAACATGTATTTGTAGTAATACACAACTTTTTTTAAATATGCTTTCTGCTTTTTAAATATGTCATTGTTAATTTTTGATTAAAATATAATATGACAAGACTAATTTTTAAAAAGTGGAAGTGGCAACAGTGGTGTGCCAGAAAAAGTGTGGTATTTTAACTTTTCTGTCTGTGTCTGCAGTAAAACGGAAGGTGGTAAGTAGCTAACTTTTTTAAAAGAAGAAAACTGTGACATGGCTTTTTATTCAAAGTAAAAATTACTAAACTACAATTTTCCAAAATTCGACTTAAAACATATTTTTTTTTACTTACTAACGTTTATACCATTATGAACCGTATATTTGTAACTGCATTATTTAATGACCGAATGAATTGTATTTTAATTAAATTAACAATGAAAATAGACTTACCTGGTCTCCTAAGATTCAATTCTGTCAATTCATTGATTATTTTAAAATGATTATGAATATAAGGGAATAAAACCATTGACCCCAAAAGGGATTAATTTAGGAAAAAAATCTTGAAAAATTTGAAACCTAAAATAGACGCAACCCCGCCACAGTAAAATTTATTAAATTTGTAATTGAATTTGGAGCCAGAGCGGAGATTTCAAAATTGATGTGCTTTTGATAATAATTTGTGAAATATGGGAAAATAATAATAAATAAAATATTTTTGTTATATGTACACGTCAACAGTAGCGGTTGTGTTTTTATAGTTCTCTATGTAGTTTTATGTAAACGATGAATCTATTATTCCATTTTCAAATAGCTATCAACTAACTAACGGATGCACACAACATTGGCGTCTCGTACCGGGTGGGGAATTTGAAAGAAAGTTTTGGAGCGTCTGGCCTGGTCGGTCACGGCCAAACTGCGTGCGGAGGGCGCGGCTCGTTACAGGCGGAATTGTTTAAAAAAGGTCGGTTGTCTGCGCTGACGTCATGGTCGGCCCCTGCTACCCCGGGGCTCCGTGAGAACTGCCGGAGAAACTCCGTTACCGAGATCATTATTTCGATCGATGTGTTCCACAGATTCGACGGGTGACGTCACCTCCTTGTGCGGGAAAAAATAAATATACACCCGACTCATTTCCTCGTCCAGATCTATGATAGTTCGGAACTTTTACAATCATTTCGTGACAAGAATTTCTTTGTCTCCGGGAGTGGTAGCACCAAAGATCGATAAGGACTTGCACACGACACAATATAATAGTAACTCTGACTGTGGTCCTGCGGGCTGCTGTGTTGGCCTCCGCACGACCACAGTCAGGGTTTCCGTGAAATCTATTTTTCAATGCGGTTTTTGCTGCGTTACTTTTTACCTTTTCGTCAAAGTATAGGTACATACGTACATATGCCATTCTCGCGGCCCTGGTGGCCACTAAGCAAATGCCCTTTTTAATTAATTTAGTTATTTTAATTATTTAACTTTTCTGTAACCCGCCCACAACATCCGGTTCTGATTTCAAAGCTGGAGATCTTATGTATTGTTGTGCGTTATTTTACTTTACGTACAAAACACAATTGTTCTGCGTTATTTTACTTTCCGTACAAAACACAATAGGCAATGATTAGTAGTGCGCTCCGCACGCAACTCTGTACTGACCTACGTGCGACTTTCCAGACAAGTCTTTTTCTTGCATAGTGGCACGTAGACAGCCATCATTTCTAGAATTATAGATCGATCTACACGAGTAATCGACACAGAAAAATGTATTATACTCGTAGTTAAATCAGTAAATAGTACTGCATTTAAAATAAAGTGCATAAAAACGCTTATCTGCAAGTTGTTATTTAGATGTTATTATTTTTCTTATTTTTAAATGATTAAGCAAAGCCATATGACATCGAGGTGGTAATTAGTGATGATAGAACTCTGTAGAAAGAAAAAAATTGAATTTTTAAGTCTCTTATCTCCATAACTATAGATATTAGGACATTCTTGCTAGAAACAGACCACCAAAATATATTGGTATGAACTAACGGATATTTCCTATTTCGCGTTTTGGCTCCTAAACTAAATGTCAATTTGTTTAGTTTGACAAATTAAATGTCAAACTAAACATTCATAAAAATTATGATATCTTAGTTAACAAGTCGCGCTTTATTACAAAATTATGTTTTTTCATGAAGGTTTGGAACAAAATATAAAAAAATGAAAAAAAAACTCTATAGTAAAAAATACGTTTTGTTTACTAGGAGACTTAATTATGCAAGAATAAACAATTTAACGGGAATATAAATGTATCCAAGGGGAGACATACTACCCCTGTGCCCCAGTCCCCTAGCGTAAAGAAGGGGTTTAGTTCAACTATGTACAATTTTATATTCTGTGGTTGTCAGAACATTTTCGACTCATAATTTAGGCAGGAATCTGTAAAGTATTGTAAACTTTACCTGTTACACCTTGTATGTAACGTCACTGGCATTTGATTTAAGAATTTTGATCGTTTCAAAGAGTTTAGGGATAATTGAAAAATTAACCCAATATTTGTAAGCAATTTAAAAGGTAATTATTATTTTAATTTCTTTTCCAGCATATTCCAAAGCTTGAACTAAGATCTAGTAAAGCAAAATAAATTCTAAGATTTGTATTTTTTACACAATGAAAGAAATTTTAGATAATTTTTTTTTCTGTTTTTGGTTTAAAAATGATTTATTATTAATATATACGTTGGCCAAAAACCGTTATTTTGTCATACACAACGAACTGGTATTCTGATTGCGTAATACGAGTGTCAAATAAATTTATGAACTTATTATGTAGCATGCATAAAAGGTACATAAATTGTCTGTGAAATTAAATATTTGTGAAAAATATGCATCTATTTTCATTGTCTGTTGGCGGTTCGAAAAAATATCTTGATCTTAAACCTTGCGGTGAGACGGAGGCACAATGAATGAAATATTTTCAACATATTTTGCTTAGAGTGTATCTTAAAATTTAACAGTTCAACATAATTTAACGGTCTCTCCAATCTGCCATTAGCTGCGTACTCAAATTCAATATTATTGTAATAATACGATAGTTTATGGATGTATCTATTGCACAATTTTTTTAAACTTGGTTAAGCAATATAAGGGACTTGAAGTATTAGTTTAAGAGGATTTAAGAGGATATATTTATTTCAGATTATTATTAAATTACAGACAGATTATTAAATTTCTGTTTGTTTTAACAAACTTACATAATTATCCAAAACATGACTAAAGCATCGCGAGGATCGCGAAGACGAGCTTTCTGTTCTGTTCTGTGCAGGATCGCTGGTTCGCTGTAGAAGCAAAACCAACGATGATCACTCACATCAATTGGCGATGATCACTCATATCAACTTCACCTTAATTTCAAATATAAAATGATTAAAACTATACAATAAAATACGCTCACGCTGTGCAGCTATTTGTTTCAAAGTTCGATATACATTGATGCGATCGAAAAACTAATGAATGTATTTAGATAAGTTATTTATGTAGTTTCACAAAATATTAACAAACATATTAATTTCGTTGTCTGTCCGTCCGTCCATCCGGCCGTCCGTCCGTCATGTAATTTCGTTAGAATTCACGGCTACAAAACGAAATTAAATGGCCGGAGAGAGGCTTGAACCCCGGGCCAGCAAACCCAAAGGTGGCAACGATAGTGATGTTGCTACCGCCGAGTCTGCATTACCCGTAAAAAATACGGTACACATAGGACTTAGCAAAGACGCGAACCATTTAATGTTCCGCCCAATGGTTTAAAATTACTTAATTTTAACTAAATTAATTTAATGTTCCATCGCAAGGGTTTAAAATTACTATTAACTGCCGGCAAGGAAAATATATAAAAAAAATCAAATATTTTGATAAAAGTTATTATTACTGTGTCGGCTATAAATAAGTAAACACTTATTATTTAGGAACCGGCTTGTAAAAGTACCATCATTTTTGACGGGTTACAGCTAGTTTGATTAAAGTTACGAAATGGAGTGGAATTATTCCGTGGCAGATGGATTCTGCGCGGGATTATAGATAAAAACGTGAATTAAATAAGTGAGTATCTGAAAAGAGAATTGATCGTACCAGAGACGAAATCGAATGGAAGAGTGTATCAGAGAATTAGTGGATCAGACAAGTGAGAGTGGATTGTACGATTTTGGAGGAAAAGTTTAATTATGCGCAAATTATTCCAAATTGGAAAGCAATTGGGGTGAGCAGGCACTGACATCACCATAAAACTATGCGACGGAAACAAACAGCGAAATTTGCTTCTGCTCGTAATAATATAAAATATACATAAAATAAAACGAAGTATATACCTATTTACCGGCGAATTTCAAATGTTATTTATTCTATGCCGACTTTGTTCATAGCGTAATACTCGAAAAAATTCCGGATCCGATTCTAAAGAAAAGTTGGTCTGAAAGTTGAAAAAAGTACGCTTAAGGCAGTGTGTAAATTTGAGATCGAATCTTCATTGTGATCCATTGTTTTCCAGTAAAAATGTATTAACGTTATTGTATCAACTAGTAGTCGTGTGCGTCAATTTTATAAACACATTATAAAGAATCTCTAATAATTAAATTGTTAGTAGGTATATAGTTCAACGAACATTATATGAAATGGCTTATTAAATTATTTAACTATTTAATTTTGAATTCCATCATCGATAATTGTGGTAACATTCTGACTTTGACAAAATATGATAATTTTGTTTTTATATAGCAGAATCATTTAATTTAAGAATAACAATTTTATTATCCATCACTATTTTTCGTCCGATGCTGCTACATAACCTCAATATTATAGACAAATATTTAATTAATAGCTCTAACCACATGGCAACCAAATATGAAATAATGCAAGAAGTTTCCCATATTTTGGGTAATAATTTTGCAGTTTTAGTATTAGAGTGCGTGTCCACGAAACGCGATAGATGATAGATGACATGAACTGTGACGGAGGAGTTCATAGTTAGCACTGAGATATGGAAAGTTGGCTTTTATATTGATAAAAATTGAACCAGCAACGCGAGTCATCTTTCATACTAACTGCTATTTTCGACTGTCTTCTTCGAGTGTCTCGAGTGTCTCGAGAGTCGTGCGCATGCACACGTCACTTCTCTCCTAAGTATATCTCAGAGTTCCAATGTCAACGCGTACTTAGGGCATATTTTATTACGATAATACGCGAACAAACTACCACATACACTCACCACTGCCTAGACTAGACAGACTGGGCCATGGGTACAATGAGTTTGTAGACGTATTCTATGAAAGGTTGACTGCCTTTAAGAGAAACGCGTTCGATTCTGAGATAGTGATAGATTCTATATTAAAATCTGCTAATGTTCCACTGTTTTACTCATTGTTGATTTTTTAATTTTTTACATCAAATAGTGTTCTATTTAATTGATTTTTTGTGTTTATTTTTTATTTAAATAATTGTTTTTTCAATAATTTAAGAAACTTTTTAAAATATTTTAATTTGAATATGCCATTATTATTTTTATTGTTTGCTAGTGTGGGATATATTTTTTTTCTTTAAAATCATTTTTTCAACAGTGCTATGCACCGTTTGGTCACAACACCGTATGGTATATACACAAATAAACAAGCATTAATATTTATGGCGATCAAGATTCTAATTTCAATTTTTTTCACTGTTTGTTTGATATGCCTTAATAAGGTAAGCGACATTAAACTTTTTTTTCAATATTTCTGAATCCTCAAACTTTGCACGGTTTTAATAATTTTATTTGACTTGTATTAAAGCGTTAGCATTCGAAATAAGTTAATTTTTGAAAGTTTAGCGTTTCATAAAAGGTAAATCAGAAAAAATGCAAATTACACCCTGGATATTGATGGCTGATGATGATGAAGTTAGTGATGTTTTGTCCGGAATGTTTTTGTTAAGCAAAATAAAACAAGATACGTAGTCAAAACGTAGTCTAGCTTCTCAGCGTATCCCAATCGTTTGTTTTGAACTGAGGATTATTTATTTATTTATCTTGAACTTAATAGGTATATGTTGCTTAAAAAAAAGCCACACATCATCTCACTAGGCTAAACCTGTACCGAGATAGGTAGCTTACGAGATAGTGTATTATATATAAAATTTATTTGAGCTATTCATTATTTTTCATTGTTCTTTCATATTCACTTACAACTGTCATATTTTATGATTTTGAAGAAATGAGGTAAGTAGGTACTATTTTGTATACTTCGAAAAGAATGGCGTGATTTTATTTTATAATATCTAAAATCTGAAATACCGCGCAAAACAATGTAATAAAACTTAAAATACTTGTTGTTTCATTAGATAGAAAGGCAAAATAATGCAAAATGTAAACACATTCTTAAGGGCACTAATCGCTTAAATGGCAAGCAAAAATTAAATTATGTAAATTTCAGAAACCAGAAAACATTCCACCGCCCATGATTACTGCTTACCCCTTAACGCGATACGCATTCCTTTCTTTATCAGGTCATACTTTGCAATATTTGACAACGGTACCAAATTTGTAAATGACCACGGGCCATCATCACCCGGACATACCTATAGGTACCTACCCATGTAAAAATTAACGTTTATTATTTCTGGTAATCTGATACATTTATAAAAATAAAGTATTTAATTGTTATCTTCTCACTCGCTCACTCATCAATTCCACCGTGAGATCATCCAAAACTTAATTATTAATTTTTCAAAGCAAGAAAACACTTTGTGGCTTGACATTATAAGACATTTAAGAATAAATTAAATACTATGTTTTAAATCACTTTATCGCTATATATTTGTCAACTAGTTTCGGTTGGACTCAACCTTCTTCAGGACAATTATAATATAGACGTCTATATTATAATTGTCTATATTATAATTGTCCTGAAGAAGGTTGAGTCCAACCGAAACTAGTTGACAAATATATAGCGATAAAGTGGTTTAAAACACAGTATTTAATTTATTCTTAAATTTAATAATTACTTAGATTTATTCAGAAAGTAAAATACCGAGCTGAAACAATGTAAAAAAAGGTTTCAAATCACTAACCTAAAAGTAATTTTACACGTAGGATATAATTCAAGCAACCGCTTGAATTTAAAGCACTCGCCTTTATTGACACTTCAATTAAAAGAATCAATAAACAAATAAACAATCGCATATGTGTATAAAGCACTCAATACGAATCCGCCGCGACCCCGATTCCGGAGGCAGGTAGGTACTCTCGCGCATGATTAGGTAGGCAATAAAAGTCATCAAACGTGTACGGCAGTCGCTCCTTCCGAAACGGTCCGGGCGACGTCCGCGCAAATCATGCATCATTGTCTGGCCCATCAGACGAGCCCGGCTTGTAAATCACAAGCCCAGCCACGGACATACAACTGGTAATTATGAAATTTTAAAACCGCTGAAGTAATAATACACGTCGTGGTTCGTTTATCGGTGAGAAACCGCGGTGAAAAAATCCGCCATTAGCCCGCCGTGGTCCCATTTTGCATCACACACAAAATGGCGGGACCCTGGGTTAATGCTCCTCGTGTGAGAACGCCGATGCGGATTGATCGCGAACATTGATGGCTAACGCGAAAATGACAGCTAATCAAGAGGCGATCAAATAAATACTATAATAATTGTAATATTTCTATTTGAAATCAAACTTTTGATTGACGGAAGTCGATAAAAAACGCGTGCTCGGCCATTCTGCGGATCGTTGCTGATGACAGCCCGAGGCTAATTTTAATTGATCTTAAGTAAAATAATCATATGCTTTATGAATAAATTGATTAAACTAACGTTACTTGAAATATTCGCTGAAAAATAAAACCTAAAATCGTTTATAGTAATTTAGGCGAGCCATAAATTGCGAGTCATTTTATGTACCACAAACGTATGTACCTACCTACCTACCTATACACACATACATATCTACACACTTGGGTACTAATATGTATGCAAATGATTAACAGCTCTCTTAAAACAGTTGTAGAGTTCACCATTCCAAGTTTTTTTGTAGAAAAATTAAACTACATTGATTGTTAACATTGTACAAACAATATTTCGACACTTTCATCCAATATCTTATTTATGAACGCGTTTTATATGCTCGCTTCCACATTTTAATGTAGAACATGTAAACTTCGCCAATATACTACTATTTAAAGGATAAACATAAAAAATAAAAATAATAATCACTCGTCCACCTATTTAACACAAAAGAATGATAAATATCGAACTAACTTCGTAACGAACTATTTTAGATTTGAATTAGACTAGCGGAGCGTGCCGATACAACCTGTATAATATTTATTGGTATCGTCCGCTTAAGCGATTTATCATAAGTATATCACGGCGATACATTATAAATTATAATTACAGGAACACGCCGGACCAGATGCCTACCGCTGTTCATATATCTACACCAGAAACATTTGAAATGATAACATTCACACCTACCCACCTACTTAAAAAGCAAAAGTGAGATTTAACAACTTAACTGGATTATCGTTAGGTGAGTAGCTTCAAGATTTATCATCTTTGAAAAATGATGAAAAAATGCGAGCATTATACAATAATCATTTCATGATTCAGATTTTATTTTACACCATCGTTTTTGAAAATATTTTTTTATTATATTGAGAAAATTTTATTGAATAAATTAATAAAAAATTTGTGAATATAAACAGGTCTGTAAAAAGAGCAATAAATTGATTAATTATTTTCAGGCGTATTCTCGTGTATACGTTTAAAATTCGGATAAATATCATATAATTACAAGATAGTCAAAAAATATGGAAGTTTAATTCACTGGCGGCGACATCTATATATATATATATATGTAGGTATACATACGTACTATTTCAAGGGAATGAAAATTTTCAATCACGATAGCGTAGTTGTATCCAATATCTGAAATGAGTTACAAAAATATCATATACATAAACTTTATAGGTGGATTTCTGGCTTGATAATGAGCAACCTTGACCTAATAATATCAATAGTTATAGAGATATGCAAGATCAAAGTTTTAATTTATTTCAATATTTCTGAATATTTTTAGCGAAAATTATCATTATCATTACAGCAACTTATATGAAAACAATATGAAAAATTCATTGGCTTCGATACTCGTAGAACTCCAATAAAATGATAAAAACTTTGTGAAAAAATTCTATTTTCAATTTTGCAAGATTTCAGAGTAGCTAGCTATGAGACACTTTGCATATATATATATATATATATAATATAATATATATTATATTATTATATCAATGTTTTCTATGCTTCTTTGTTGTGCTGTTGGTCTTCCATGAATATTAAATAAATAGCCAGTGCCAGCGCGGCTTCGCACGCGTAGATTTTTAGAACACTGTTTGGATCGTCATAGAACTTTCGCGAACCTTCTAGAACATTCTCCTTCCAGAACTTCCAAGAAATTCGAATGTACAGAAACCTTCTAGACACACTGACACATTCCGCCACTCAGTTTAGAACCTTATAGAACTTTCGGGAATTTTCTAGAACCTTCTCCTTCCAGAATATTCTAGAGCAGGTTTTTCCGGAACCTTCTTGATTCACCGACACAGTCAGCGCGCCTATTTTAAAACAATCTGAAGCATTTACGGCCTTTCTATAACAAAACAATGTGCTAGAATGCACATTTTCGTCACCAACTCCCACCCACGCTCAGCCATCCCCACCAAACTCGCACATTCTCAATGGGACACCAAGTGCTATCCACCACCATAACCACCAGGGGGTGGTAGTATCTGGTTGTGAAGAAAACTTGGCGGATAGCGAAACACGGGTTTCTTTATATATATATATATATTATATATATATATATATATATATATATATTATATTTTTCAACCACAGGTCTATAAAATTTTGATAGATGTGTGGTTGTACGTTGGTGGAGTCGGTGAACGCTGCATTGTATAAAGTGATCACTTAAGCCAGCCGAGATAGGTCAGGTCGTAAGCCTTCCATATAAGCTTTATCATATAAACGGCTGCGTATCTGCGCATTCTATTTTACACGCACATTCTTAGTTGGCAGAACTAATTAGAGCTCTGATATTCTCCATAATTTTGTATGGAGTCAAAACTTGGGCCCTAGGAAGGAGAAAACATGCTTAAGATGTTTCGAGATGATAAAAAACATGCTTCGAGATGTGCTATTAGCGTCGTTATCTGCAAATACCATGACTGCGAGATGAATAAATGTCAGTTCTTCATGAAGAATATGCGGGAAAATAAATTTTCCATACCTCGGGCATGTTTCTAGAAGAGAGGAAGACAATCAAAGACTGATCCTATCACTTATAGATATCTATCTGCTTGACATATTTCTATGTTCGCAACTTTAGTTTTTAGATAAAACTGAACTGAATAATGCCACTAAACTAAATTATTATAAAAACTAAAAAAATATAAAAATTGTAACAAACATTTAAAAAAATATAAATAAAAAATACAAATATTTTTGTTTGATGTTATTTTCACACATGTTTTCAAATTGCTACGATGATTCATAAAAATGAGTAATCAATGCAGAGATAAAATACATTGAAACATCTGACAAACGATTTTTGATTTGATTTTTTGCAAATTTAGAACGAGATCGGTAACTTTTTTATTTCTACATTTTTTATGACAATAATTTCAACTTATTTCGACGACAGTGTAGATATTTTTTGAAATACGGTTGAAACCGTATTAAAAAAAATGGAAGATAGAATGTAAATAGAAATGGTCTCCTATATCTTAATTCCGTAATTCCGTGGAAATTTAGAAAGGAATGAACGTTAAAGAGCAATATCCAAAAAAAAATTAAATATATTGAAATTAATACAAAAAATATTAAAATTTTATCGCGAAATTTGAACTAATAATAAACCGGATCATATGTAGTTTATAATCTTCTAACACGTTTTTGTCCAATCTACTACTGTACACAATTTTTACTTAGTTATGTATGTATGTTTTTTTAATTTTCATTACTATCGTGAAAATTCAGATATTTTAAATATATGAACTGAATTATTCTAAACAAATTAATGTTTTTTAATAATATTTTTCTCTATATTGGAGCTTGTTACTTGTGAGTATGTTGTTTGATGCATTTTGTGAAAATAAAATTAATGACAAGGAGGAAAATTTATTTTTTAAAAGAAATATAAAAAAAGGGTTCAAAAAAAAATTCTGAACGATGACGATTAATACATTATTAACAATGATCAATTCAATTTGATAAAAATTAAAACTTGTTTCACCTTCTTAAATTCCTAATTTATGATATTCATTCACAACTTCAACATAAGTTTTATCGTAATCCATATTTTATATTTACATTTCATATCTATTTAAAATACTGAAATCGTCCTCTTCAATCAGATTGCAATAATATTTTTACAATATTGTAACACCATTTTTTTACTGTCTTCGTATACACACACACATATATATATATATATATATAATATTTCATATTACGTTTATAAAATTAATTTATTTTAAATTTTAATCAAATTCACTTTACAAAATCTCTATCTTATATTATTTTTATTGCTTAAATTTATTGGTCTTTTTGTTGTTGGTATTTTATAATCTTTATTTAGTATAACATGACTTCCTTAGCAAAAGATCAACCCAGTGAAGCTTGCGCTATGAATACAATTGTGTATAAAATTCTGATTGTTATGATGCTGCACAATTTATAGTGCAGCAACACATAGGCGCCCGCAGGGCCTAACAATCGGCGTCAGCAGATTGCTTTATGCTAGTTATAAATAAATCACGAAAATTATAACAGTATAAATAAAAATGTCAGTAGGTTTAATGTCTCGTAAGAAATAATAATTTATCGTTATTCGTAAATATTATTTGTAAAATAAGAATATCTCTTAATGCTTATAAAATTTATCTTAAGATTATTATAAATTGAAATCAACATGTTTATTATACTTATAATATTAAATTTAATTAAGCAGCTACGAGAAAAAATGTTTGATTTTAAAATGCAAGTGTCAGAAAATGGTCAAGATTTATGCAGTGATATCTCTAGATGTGAGAAAATGTTTTAAAATATCTTATTTAAATGGCTTTTACTGACCAAAAGACCTGCTAGCAGTATTAAATTTGTATGTATGAGAGTACAGTAGTCATTAAGGTGTCGCTTACACTACCAAATGGGACACCTATTCTAGAGCTCAAGCACTTGGGTGTGCGTACACGCGTCTCTGTTTCCGTGGTGGTATTTAGGTACATCTTAAATAGATTCAAATCGAGGATCTGCATTTTTACCACGATCAGCGTCAACTTTAAAGATCACATTTTAGAATAACAGATTATTTTGCAATGAGGCTAAACTGATCAGTTTTCGGGACGGGGATATCAATCTTTTGAAAAGGTTTGAAATGATGTTATACTGCCCACTGCTTGCAATGAGAACCAAATATTAAAGGCTTTCGAAACGTACGGTATAGTATAAATGACTTGACTCAGAGAGTCTTTGTATATGAAATCTAAGAGAGGTTGTATTTAATTTTTAAAATTGAATTTGAACCATAAAAAACAAGCTAAAACAAAATACTAATCAATGAGTATTTAATATTTATGTAACTCAAAAAAATAGAGAGGAAAAAATGAGCATATATGTATCATGAAATATATTTAATTAAATAATATAAAAAATGTACATATATAATCACCGTGTTAGATTAGGTAGGTACTCGTATGTCGAAAAATAAGTTTTCGTTGATAGATGTTTAGTAGGTAAAGAAAGATAAAATCTGTCTTTACCTACTAAACAAATAGTCATAATTTATAAAGTCTAAACATATTTATATTAATAAATTCGTAAAAACGAATATATCAGAAACTCGTAAATATATAAATATGCTTATACGAAAAAATTCATAAGTATAAATACAGCAGAAATTCGTGTTACAAGGGTGAATTTGATAATATTTAATCAGATAGGAAAAATTGCTTCTAAATGAATGGATTACACATATTAGGATAATTTTCTGAATGATTACACCTATTAGGATATTTTTTCCGTATACTACGATTATTTTTTGATATAATGTCAAACAGATCAATAAAAAGTAATTGCGGACTTTTTTTATTCAACAGTGTCAAAACCCCTTTCCATCCTATTGGCGATACCGAAAATATTGGCATCAGCCTCATTCGCGTGCGCAGGTATGTGATGATTGGTTGACTTAACCCAGTCACACGTCACGCGGACGACAGCTCTAGACAGATTAGCACTCGAGGACGCTAACAATACGGACTGCCGCGGCGCAGCATGAGATATGTCAATACATTACGGATTCTACACATGTACATTTGTTTTATAAATTGTTTCCATTGTGCGAGGTGTCACATTGAAAACGGCGCGAGATGAAGTTTATTACTTGAAACAGTCACATTTTATTGATTTAATAAAGAGTTCACGCAATAATGTCCTACTTGTCGAAAAATTTAATTTATATAATTGAGCAGTAAATTTTTAGGTTAATTATTGAATGTGTTTCTTACCATTTTTGTCACTAACAGGAAAATTTTACGTTTATAAATACGTCGCCTTAATGTGCATATATTTTAAATGTTTTACTATTAATGTTATTTTGAAAATATGAGGAACTACTTATTATATTCTATCACTAGATAAAACTACGAGTCGAAAGATGTTATATTTGTAACAACACATGAGACATTACCGTCAGAAATATTAGTTAGGCGCACTGTAGGTGTGTTTTAGAGATCGCGGCCGGACTCGGGTTGCCTGTCGCGAGCGTCCGTCAAGCGAAGTGGGCTCTTGGCGCGGTACTGAAGTCATAATGTGTATGGAAGTGATTTCAACGTACGGGCGAGCGGAAAGCGTCATCGGAAGTAGAAAGAAAGCCTCGGCTAGTC